>PVIR01001905.1:0-111983 GCA_004026965.1 Petromus typicus
AACCAATTCCTTTCTGAAAAGCCTTGAAAAATTGGCAGGAATTCAGGTTACAAGCAGAAGATACTCTCAGGGGCTGCATTTCAGTAACTGTACTGAGTATTAATGATCCACTCAAGTGTTTAAACATGCACAGTCAATACATTATGCAAACAACACCCCAGCCAACAGCATGCAGAGGGCTTGCATACACACTGCTCTTAAGAAACAAAGCCATGATTAATTCATGGCCAAGGACACAACTAATGTGAGCAGTAAATAAAGCATTGCCTAGGGGGTCAGCAGATCGAGAAGGATGCTGCTACCATGGATGTGTTCAAGGACACTGACGAGCATCTCTTCATCTGTTCTGCTTCCACACACAGCACAAGGCCTAGCATGGTATGCACAGCAAGTGCTTGTGGTTTGAATGAATAGACGAATGACATAGCTACAAAAAGGGACTGAGCCCTTTACGGAGACTTCTTAAAAACTGTTCTCAATGTTGGCACTTTTTTATTTCTTCTATTTCTTTAAGACTGTCAAAATTAAAGGAGGGTATACCAAGGAATGGATCTTTTGAATAATGATCAGATTCTAGAAAAAAGAAATTGAAAGACAGAAAGATATCATTATTCATCCAACATTTTATATCTTCTGGCAAAGAGTTTACTGACAGATAAAATTTATAAATATTTTTCTACATTATAATAGTATCTTTTCAAATACAAATTTATTACTCTAAAATTTGTTCTGCCATCAGATTTCTTAATTTATCTTAGCTTTAAAAACCAAAACTACAAAGTTCTACTTTGCAAATTCTACAAAGCAAGTTTCAAGAGAGTAGGAAAAGATAATTCATAATTTACTCCCATCCCACACAGCTGATAGACAATTCTGCTAGGATACCCATTTTTGCCCTTCTCTAATCCTTAACAAGTTTCCATTGAGAACTGACTTAGAGTGAGACAAAAGAGGAAAGATTCCCTTACTCCTCAGTTTCTCTACCTGGGACTTCTAGTCCACAAAAATATTTAAATCTCAAATATCACTGAAAATGAAAAAAAAAAATGTTGACTTAGATTCACACTAGGAGTAAATAACTTAGCAGATCATTTCCAGGGTAAGTTCTGATGACTATGGGCTCCTTGGAGAGAAAAGGGGACTGGGGAAAAATTAAGCACATGTTTTCTAACTTATACTGAACTACTTGAGTCTTCCCTCCTTTCAAACATAGCGTATGTTCAAGCCCCAGAGATTTTTCTCTGAGCATTTACAACTCCAGCTATGTATAAGGACCCTTTATGACCTGACCTTAGCCAACCAGTCTTCTGACATCTATTCTTTATCAGATTGCTTTTGTGTCCCTAGAAGTCATGTCACCAAACACATTTCTGATTTTGTCCCTGCATGTCTTAATGGAGAAGTCACAGATGAGATAAAACACTGGACAAGACTCTTTCAATAGCTGTGGGATTGCTGATGAGGAAAGAATTCAGGACTTTCCTACAGATGATGAGTCAGCCCAGTTCCCCTAGGAGTGGGCTCTGAGATGGCAGTCAAGAAGTTTATCCAAAGTTTGGAATCAACTCTGAGAATGGCAGAGGAGGCAGGTGTGGGATGCTCAGGAGGTAAAACCTCAGTAACAGTTACAGCAGAAGTCTCAGCCCATCCAATGGGGATCTGGAGCCGAGAGAGTCCTTCCAAACTGTCCTGAACTGAGACAAAAAGTGAGATTTTCATAAGTCAGCCCTGACCATCTCTGAATGCAGTCAGTGTAGAGCAGTAGTCAAAGATCTCCTCAGCCAGGGACAAGTCCCAGAGAAGGTGATCAGTGAAGAACCGTAGCATCCCCTACAAGTCACAGTTCTTTTTAAGTATAAGCTTAGGAAAAGTAAAAAGAATTTGTTAGAAACTTCACCGAGACTGGTTCTTCTTGTCAGGAAATCATGTCAATTATAGTAATGTGGCCCTTGTTTTTTGACTTCCTAATTCAACACACCTGGACCAACCTGCATCTGTAGCTGTCACATTCATAATACCTGTAAGCATTTGCCTGCTTCACTGAGCATTGTGTTCATTCTCTTTTATACAGCAGTTAAGACTATGTATAGCTATAATAATGTTCCCATAAATTTCATTTCAGGATAGGAAAGGAACTATGGCAAAATATTTTCTGTGAAAAGACAGCACTATATCTGCAAAACCAACTCAGGATGGAAGCCCACCCTAAGGCCATTCCCAATCTGGCTGCTCATTCATATCACCTGGGAAGCTGCAGTACATCCTGATGTCCATGTCTTAGCCCAGATCAACTATATCAGAACCTCTGGGCATAAAACCCAGACATTATGAGTTTTGAAACTCCCCAAGGGTTTGCAAAATATACATATGAGCAGAAAAATCAGTGCTTCTGGTACAGTGATTGTGAAACTTGAGTGTGCCCCACAGTCTCTTGGAAATTGTTCACCACAAGTGGTCCACCCTCAACCCAGAAACACTGTGGGAAAAATCTGTCAGCCTTTGGACAGCTCCTTTCTCTCATGCAGCCATTTCCAAATGCCATATGTTAGGAAGTGGAAATGCCACACTTCATACCTCTTTTGAGGTTGCTCAGAAAGATGGAAGGAAGTGTGGCGGAAACTTTGGAAAAGCTCTACTTCTTCTATGACTTCTCCATGTCCTTTGACCCTGGAATTCTCCATCATTACAGACAGGATTTTGGAGGACTACAGGACTATAACCATCTTTTAAAACAGGAAACTCATTGCCTCTAATGCACTTTCCATCTCAAAATTTATACTGGAAACCAAATATACTTCACCATGACATTTTAGTCTCTCTGATTTTTTTTTATCCTGAGATGGGCCAGAGGCAGCTGTTCAAGTACTAGAAATACATTTCATGTTTTAACTCAAATTAAGCAAAGTCAGTAAATAAATACCAAAAAGGGCACCAGTAATTTGGCCCCAGCTCTCTCTTGGTTCTCCTAAAATTAGGGTATTTCGCAGAAAGTTTTAAAATAGTTTATTCGGTCACGGCCTCCTGTAGTTTTTTTAGTGGGACAGAATTTTTGAAACTCCTGTGAATATTCTGATTTTTAACTACAAGTACTAAAACTGAAAAGGAAGAGACAGTTAGGCAACTAAGATTACAAATTAACTTTTTTAGAGAGCCTGAGGATAGAAAAAAGTCCTCATTTTTTTCTAGTAAAACAATAATATTTTCACAATTTTTCAGCTTGGCCAAGATTAATAACTCATAATCTAAAGATATTGGCTTCTGTTAAAGAGAATATCAAGATTTATTGACCTGTGGAGTAAATATTAACCGAGGTGAGACTGAGGTTAATAACAAACCTCAAGGGATAATACATCTTCATATTTGCTGAAATAAAAAGTCAGCTCAGATATTGCTCATACATACATTCAAAAACCTCTTTTACCAAAAAGCTCTGGAAATCTCTTAGCTGTGACAAATTATAACCCAAAAGCTCTGGAAATATTTATGCTGTGACAAACTGTTTAAATATATGGCTGAATTTCCATTTGTATTAACATTCTCTGGGTATTGAGGCAGCCAGAAAAGCAAAACATTAATTACTCCCAAGGGCATGAGCACCAGCCAATTAAACAGCAGTTACTTATTTACATATAAAATTTAATTGGAAGAAACAATCCTAAGTAGCATCTCACTTATTTTAATCCCCTTAATTTAGATAGTGCACTGATCTAAGCTATACTAATATCCAGCCACCTATTATGCCGATCTTTTCCCCTTATACAAAATAAAACTACCTTAACCTACCCACTTCATTCAAATTTAAATATGTTTATTGTCATCAACAAAATTTTATAAATTAATGTTTATTAAGGAAAATAATTTTTAAAGAAGAAACAGGAAACTCAAATGAATAAAAATAGATTTCTGAGCTATGGTGCCAAACGGCCAGTGTTGGAGTTCAGCCTCTGCTATTTATTTGCTCTACTATTTATTAGACAAATCATCTGACTACTCTATGGCCCAGTTTTCTCATTTGGAAAGTGAAAGTAACAACAGCAGCTATGTTATAAGGTTATTGTGAAGATTCAATTCTTTAGGACATGAAAAGCACTTTAGTATATCTTTAGAGCATAATGAGAGATAAATGAGTATTTATTATTTAAAAACTTCCAGAGAAACAAGATTTTTAAAATCATATGGCCAGAAATCTCAAATCTTTATAGGCCTCTTCTACACAGTGTTTCCATGGGTAGCCTGCACTGCTAAGTTTTCATAGTACTGATGTTAATTTAAAATCAAATTTAACTGCACCCTATTTAAAGTTCAGGACATTCTATGAAAATAATGAGGATGTACTGGTTTTCTTGAAAAACTTCAGAAGACATATCCATTCTGAAGTCAGGTCCTCAGAGGCCAAAAGGCAAGTGGTATGACCTGCCCTGGGAAGCTCAGACGCTCTTGCCCATTTTGACAAAGTCCAGGCTCATCATCTGCCAGCCCCGCCACTCTCGTTACTGCCACACTGGGGCTGTGTCAATGGCCAGACATTATCCTACTAAAACTCCTGCTTTTCTTTCAGTAGAGTAAAAATGACCCATGTTCCCAGAAACTCAAAAAGAACCTCAAGAGTGCCCCATTTCAAGGAAATTGCCCCATTTCAAGCCAGATATACCATTTCTGAACATTAAAGGGATTTCTGCATTTAATTTACCAACAAAATGCATCTGTATCAGAAGACAGCTCATGCCTCCATTAAGAAAAACAAATCTTGAGAAGCTTCACTGTTATGTAGAAAGACGCTCCATGAAAAGCTTAATGATCTGTGAAACAGACTCAAATTTCAACAGAGCTTTTTTTGTGAATGGGAAGAAAATAAGTGGTGATGCTGATTTTCAGTGATGCATACATTATGTCATCTGTTCTGTACCTGTAGGTATTTGTGTTTTCCACACTTGATGCAATCCAATTGGACATTGCACAGATGCCAGAGAAATGAAAGGACTCCATACAATGTGTCAATTGTACATAAACAATTGTAACAATTATGTAATTTTTGTACACATCCATTATAGGCACAGAGAAGACAGCATCCTATCATTCAGATACACAGAGACAGCTTCCAGCACATGACTTCATGATGACATACACACCTTCATGTGAACTGAATCCCAATCTTCGCATTTAATAATGAGGTTATACAGACATTTAAATTCTCCAAGCCTTAATTTTCTGGTTGAAAATGCTAATATTCATGGAAGCAATATAACTGTACACAATATTTTCAAGACAGTGCAGTGTTTAATCTAATGGCTCCGGGATCAACAGTCACAAAGTTCACACTCATTAAAGCCTTTACGTTAAAAGTGAAAATACAAAGCAAGCAAATATACAAAACAAACACATTTGATGACTTTAGAGATAGTTAGGGAGGAAGAGGCAGCGAAGAGCACGATCTAAGCGATGAATGTAACAAAGACAACCTCATGCTTACTCTTGACACGACCTACTGGAAGGCACTACCTTTCACAGGACTTTGCTACTTTCCGCTGTGTGTCTATAGCTCTTGCAAACCTTGGTCTCCCCAGAAACAAAGGCTGAGGCCTGACTGGACTAATCAGAGAAATAGTTATGTTTAGAAATTCAGTTTACCCCTGTAAGTATGGGAAAGATGAAGATGCCACGCTGAGAAACTGACCTTGAGATTCTCCCTGCCATACGTCTCACTTGCTGGGTGGCAGCTCTACCACCCACCCCCAACCCCTACGGCTTTTTGCAACATTATCCGCTAGATTTCTACTTTATTTCCCTTCCTTATCAGTTTCTCATTCCATGCCAGAGATTTTTCAGTTCTGAGTGAACTCACTTCACCCCTTGCATTCCTGTTGGAAGTGAAGAGACCAAACCAGGAACCTGAGGTCCTCTTCAGAGGAGGACCCCAGTCCTCCAGGCCTCCGCATGCTGCAGCATCATAAAATCTTTGCATATGTTGGAAACTTTCCTGTTTTCTTGTCTCAGAGCTATTGAAATAATCTTCACCTTGCTTAATGAAAGTTCAACATTGCTAGATTTCTCTCACTTTACCTCAGCCAAGTCTTTGATTCACCTTGATTTTAAGGTCACACTTTGGTACTTGACTATCTTGCAATTCAAGTTTGATACTCAATGCATTTTGATCTGAAAATCTGTTACTCAATAAGCATACTGGAACTTGATGGTATCTATTGCCTCATGACTGGATACCCTTTCCACCAAAATAATTTGTTTTGTACTTTTCATTTTTGGTACTTATCAGACTTCATTAACAATGAGCACCAAGGTACTATTGCATTGTTTTATTTTTCCCTCAATTCTATGAGTCTACTAGTCAGATATCTTTAGAAAGACTTCTATTACATTCCTGGAACTATAAAAAGAAGGATTAGGACCAACTTTAAAAAACATATCCACCCACCCACATGACATGTACTATATTAAAGATAAAAGTAATAGCATTAATTAATCTGGGTGTGATCTGAAAATATAGTGGATGTTTACATTATACAAACTAAATTATTACAGTAAGAGACCTATTCATTATACTTCCCTGAGAAATCTCTCTCACTTGGAACGTACTAATCCCATTGTCCCTGACACTTTCGTTCTTTCTTTCTTTCTTTCTTTCTTTCTTTCTTTCTTTCTCTCTCTCTCTCTCTCTCTTCCTTCCTTCTTTCCTCCTTCCTTCCTTCCTTCCTCCCTCCCTCCCTCCCTCCCTCCCTCCTTTCTTTCTTTCTTTCTTTCTTTCTTTCTTTCTTTCTTTCTTTCTTTCTTTCTTTCTTTCTTTCTTTCTTTCTTTCAACCAAGGATCAAACTTAGGACCTTGCACTCACAAGCTAAGCACAGTACCACTGAGCAGTTTTGGAATTCTTCTTTCAGGAATGTCTCTAGTGCACTGTCAGTCCCACATTGACTCAGAATATTTACCTTTCATGGTCATTTGGACTTTGAGGAAGAGCCAGCAGTCCCACTCACCCAACACTTGATGAATAAGATGGATGAGGGTACATCATGATTTGGTGAGCCTGCTTTTCTCCTTGATGGCAATTGGCAATACTACTGACTACATTTCTTATCACATTTCTTCCATCACTCCCAACAGAGAGCTTCTATAACATGTTCAAAGTAAGGAAGAGTATTTTTTTATTTTGAGACAGGGTCTCACTTTTGTAGTTCAGGCTGGCCCTAAGCTCAGCCTTGAATTCATAGCAATCCTCCTACCTCTGCCTCCTGAGTGCTGGGATTACAGGCATGAGCCACCACATCCAGCTCCATGGTATGTGGTTCTGATTGCTGGTGGGCATGAGTCTCTACGCCCAGTATTGTATGTGGTTACCAGGGATCAAACTCGGGTCCTTGCACTTGCAAGGCAGGCACCGGAAACACTGAGCTAAATCCCAGGCCCCAGGAAGAGTATTTTAAGGGAGATTAATAGCAACATGTCTTTTACAATTATAAATTTTTAATACTTACTCATATTTGATATCTGCTACTATTGACCCCAGGTGCTAATGTTTTATATGTCTTTGGTGCTTGTTCTTTAGCCAATGGTTTGTATAAAATAAGTACTAATTCTTACTCTACATCTTTGTTGAGGTCATTTGTGTCAACTGATACTCATTTTTATTTGGTATTTAACCTTTATCTTGCCTCCTTCTCCCTTTGAAGAGATAGGGCTTTAATTATTTGATCATAGGAGAGATTAAATGCTATAGAACAGAAATTACTTAAATGGAAATCAGACTTTGGCATCCAAAATGCTAAACTAATCAAGAACTTTCTAGGTGAAACATCAAGAGGAAATGTGTGAAGGAAAATATCAAGAGGAAGTACTTGTTTTAACAAAGTTAACATGAGGAGATGTGAAATGGGGCTGTAAGCTCCTAAAACAGTGAGGTTCTGCAGGACTTCTTGACAGACCTGGGAGACTTCAAGATAAGCTAAGAAGGGTGTGATTAGAAGGTATGAGGACTCTCGAAGCTGGTGAGATTTCAGGCTTCTATAAGAATTTCATGTTACTCATTTGAAACCATCTGCCACAGAGACTCTCAAATCAAAGAAGACTAGGATGGTATAAGAAAAGATACTTCGGGTTGCCTCAGGGTCCCCTACAAGCAAAGTAATAAGGAAATAATCCACAACAGGTCAGGCCTTTGTCTGCTGCCAAGCTCCCACACACCCCCCATTCCCATGCCATAAGATGTTCTGCTCAAGTAATGTAAGTATTTGAACTGCATGACGTTCCTGTTTTAGGAATGTTCTGTAACTCTGCTTTCCCACTTTTGTGAGCATGCTCACCTGGCATATGGGCCCATACCTCTACCCCACAGATTTCTATATAAGGCTGCTTCCATTTCTTCTCAGGACTCAGACTTGGGAACATAAACTCCTCCAAGCCCGCTGGTATAATAAAGATTCCCTCCATCTCTCTGAGTGCTGCCCTTGGTTTCTTCATCTTCAGAGGCTTTCAGATAGCTGTGACACTTGGCTGTAACACAGAGTTGTTGCACTTTGCTGTAACAAAAGCAGCCATGTTTATGTCCACTCCAGCACTTTGACACTGTTCCCAGAGATGTTTGTTGCCTAAGACTGTGAGCTGATCCAAGGACAATATCCAAGCACCAGAGTAATTCTGACATGAAGCGAGGTTCAGCAACCCCTTGCTGATATCTGGCAATGAATTTAATCCCCTTTCAACAACTGTGTCTAAAATCTCTTTACAAAACCTATCTCCCTACCACTGGCCTGGCCATTCTAACCAGAAAGAAGGGCCTTATCTTTGTCTCCTCCATTTCTTCAGCTTATTTACAAGTTTTTCTCTTTTTCCTACATTTCTGCGGTTACAAAGTCCTGCCAGTTTTGCCAACTATGAATAAACTATTTAGCCCATTTCTTTCTCTCTATTTTTCCCTCTTATGCCCTCACCACTGGACTCATACAAACCTGTTTTTCTTCTGCCTGGATTTTTTTTTTTTTTGAGGGAGGGTCTCGCTTTGTAGTTCAGGCTGGCCCTGAGCTCAGCTTCCAACTCACATCATGGGAATCCTCCTGCCTCTGCCTCCAGAGTGCTGGGATTACAGGTGTGAGCCACCACGCCCGGCACTGTGGTATGTGGTGCTGATTGCTGCTGGGCGTGAGTCTCCACACCTAGTATTGTATGTGGTTGCCGGGGAATCAAACCTGGGTTCTTGTGCTTCCAAGAAAGGCGCCGGAACCACTGAGCTAAATCCCCGGCCCTCTTCTGCCTGGATTTTGATCTGCCTTTTGGTCCTATAATCAAAGCTCCAGGAAACCTTCAATCAGTAATTCAGACCCATTCATATCAATCTGCTTAAAATTCTATATTGTCACTTCCCTACTATAGTTTCATCTCCTGTCTCTCTTTTTCTTCTCCCAGTAGCTTCAGGTTTTTCTCTTTTGTCCAGCTACCACTAAGCTGGTTTTCTGTCCTTCTCAGCACTTTGCTTGTGACTCTCCTGTCCAAAACACTCTCCCCACTCTGTTCTTTTGTCCCTTTCGCACAGGGCCAACTTAGGCCTCTCCTGTAAGACTCAGAAATCCCCACTTCTTCTAAATATTTAACCAGCTGCTCCAATAGATGGATTCACTGCTCCTCCCTAACCCCGCCTCCTTAAGCAACTTTCAGTGTTTCCTAAGCACTCATTCATGCCTCTGTCCCTCACACTGGGATATATGAGTTCTACCAAGACAAAGACCACTTACTTCTTTATTCCTACAACCCAGCAGAGTTGCAGTGTAAAGGTGGGTTCTGAATAAACTTTGTTTGAACCATGGCAGATGAAATGCACATATATAAATAAGCTCTCTATCATTCAGTCTCTCTCTCTCTCTCTCTCTCAGTTTTTATCCCTCTCCTCTTCCTCCTCTTCTCTCTTCTCTCTTCTCTCTCTCTCTCTCTCTCTCTCTCTCTCTCTCTCTCTCTCAGCTGAAAGGATTATGCTGGAAGATATAACTCTTAGACTATCTCATGTCCCAGCTGAATTGATACACAAGCCTTCCTTGAAAAGAGCAAGGATTAAGGATTTAAAGAGCTGGGATAAAGTATGAGTAAGTCTGCTGAGCAAAAAGAAATTAAAGCTTCATATAGGGTTATTCAGAGAAGCAAAATAGCAAAAACTGTCATGCAGTGACAGAAAAGGAGAGAGAAATGAAGTTTTTTTTTTTTTTTTTGACAATTTTGTGCTCCAAGCCTATTGTCACATGCTTTAGACAGGCTAATTTAATTCACTATCATTAAAGATCTTTTTTTGGACATAGGGTCTCACTTTTGTATTTCAGGCTGTCCCTGAGCTCAGCCTTGAACTCACAGCAATCCTCCTGCCTCTGCCTCCCGAGTGCTGGGATTATAGGCCTGAGTCACCACGCCCAGCACTGTGGTATGTGATTTAGATTGCTGGTGGATATGAGTCTCCATGCCTGGCTTTGTTATATGTGGTTACTTGGGATCGAAACTGGGCCCTTGCACTTGCAAGGCAGGTACTGGAACCACCGAGCTAAATCCCCGGCCCCATTAAGGATCTTATGAGGTAGATATTTTTTGAGAAATGAGAAAATGAGCAAATGCAAGTTGGAAGAGCATAAACAGTACGTCCCTGTGTAAACAACTACTAAGAGATGAGATGTGAATCTTGGTTTGTGTGAGGCTAACTTTTATGTCTTTTCTGCACATGTTGTTGCTTATAAAGCTACATATAAGAAATTCTGCTCTTCTCTCATTTCTTTCTGGAACCACAGGAAAAAAATAGAAAGACACAGTCACAAATTCTCTGGAATCCATCATCATCATCATCATCATCATCATCAACAACACACATAGCTCGTGACATGTACTTGAGCCTCTTACAAGTGATCAAGATACACACTTAATCCAGATCACACTCTTATGAATGAAATACCACTGTGGTTCTGCTCATTCTATATATCAACAAATGGGGGCACAGAGAGTTCACAGACCTGCCAAAGCCGCACAAATAAAAATTAAAAGCCAGGGAAGGTGGTGGCTGAGTGGATGCCCTTAGCTTTTCTGCTCCTAAACATCTTCCCGTCAGACACAAAAAGAAGATAACAAGAAGAATCTAGGAAAAAGAAATCCAGAGGGCAAAAAGACTTTTCTCAGGAACTCTCTGGGTTTTCACGTCTTTCTTTTCAGGAAGAAAAATAATGGAAGTATGTACCAGTTCCCCATAATACAAATAACCTTCAGATAACCTTCAATTTAAAGTTAAGTTAGATCCTGGAAGACAGCTGTAAGTCATATCACGATAAATTAAGCTCCTATTTCCTGCAGGTTAAAAAAACTATAAAACAGATTTAACAAGAATATTAAAATAACCACAAGAATACATAAAAGACACATAATGAGAGCTTTTATAAAGGGTTTTTATGTTATATGCAGTGTAACTTTGATTTCTGCATATTCTTGTCTTGTTAAAGTTTAATAAAATAAGAACTTCTTTTGGAACTGAGCTCCAATTTCAAGATACTATGGTCTGACAGTATACAAGGGATTAACTTTAATTCCTTTGCATTTACTGAAGCATGTTCTATGAGGCACCATGGGTCTATTTTGGAGAATGACCAGTGAGCAGCTGGGAAGAATGTAAATTCTGACTTTGTGGGATGAAATTTTTTGTAGACATCTATGCAGTCTATTTGTTCAAAATTTTGCTTCAGTTCAAATATTTCATTATTGATTTTTTTTGTCCAGTCAATCTGTTTATTTGTGATGGTGGGGTATTTAAGTCCCCTACTACTACTGTGTTAGTGCTTATTTGGCTTTTCTTGTCCATTAGTATTTGTTTTATATAGTTGGATGCACTAGAATTTGGTGCATAAATATTGGGTTTTAAAATTTTTTCACATTTCTATATCTTTGTCATTGCTGATGTTTTTGGCTTAGCTCCTAGCATGCTATTTGGGAAATGCTGGGGGAAAAAATTTACCAGCTATTTCTCAGACAAAGGGCTACTATCTAGAGTAAATAAAGAACTTTTAAAAACCAACCCCACTCCACCCCCCCTCCAAAATTTAAAGAGCCAGTTCAAAAATGGGCATTTGAAATGAATAAGACAATTTTCAGAGGAAGAAGTAAAACCAACTGAAAAAAAAAAAAACATATGAAGAAATATTCCACATTGCTGGTCATTTGAGGGATGCAGATGTAAACAATATTGAGACTACAGAATTGGAATGTTTTCCATAGAAAACAGTACTGGGATTCCATTCCAAAGAATGGCTGCTACTGTGAAATCATCCAACAACAAATGCTGGCAGGGTGGGAGTCAGTATGTAAATTCCTCAAAAAACTAGGATTAGAGGTCGCAATTAATCCTGCTATTTCCCTGCTACATATATACATGAAAGAATGAAAAGATTCTTATCTCAGTGACATATGTGCACCCATGTTCATAGCAGCTCAATTTGTAGTGGCTAAATCTTGGAAACAGTTCAAATGCCCATCAACAGGAGACTGGGTAAAGAATATGTGGGTTTTTAAAAAATATATAAAATGGAGTATTACTCTGCTATAATGAATAATAAATTTGACTCATTTATACTAAAATGGATGTCCCTTGAGGACATACTCATAGGTGAAGTAAAGGGCACAGATTTGTAAATTTTATATCATTTTTCTTGTATGTGAAACTGAAGGTGTAAAGGAGTTCTAAAATGTATGATAGATATTGTCAAATATGAAGAAATGTTCAAAAGGAAAAGAGAAAAGGGGAAAGGGTAACTAAAGAAGAGAAAGAAAAAATTTGATGATTAAAAAAATAAACAAAGCTTATGTATGGGGCAGAGTTGTAGGGAAGGCAGGGGTATGGGAAAACTGAGAATTAAGATGTGTCATGTACTAGCATAAATTTTCAATGTTGACTGTGATCATCATTTATATGAAATGTACCAAAAACTCAAAAAAAAAAAAAAAAGAATCAATGACGTTTAGGTGGAAGATAAATTATTTTCCCAGAAGCTGCTGGACTTCCCAGAAGCAAACACAAATATATGCCACTGCTGTAGGCATATTAGACTAGATCTAAAACTCAGAGTGACTTGTGGCAAAAAAAAATTAATTCTAATTCAGGATGGAAAATTTTAGCATAGTAAAATCTGAGAGAAACAGTTTCCACCATGTCATTTTTGTCAATAATCTTTTGATCTTCTGTTTCAGTTAAGTCCCTTGACAGTGACCTCTATCGGAGTTGTCAGTATGGATAATCATTATAGTTGCTACTGACTACACTCTTGATTTGTGTATTTTGGGCTCTGATACATGCTACTAAAAATTCAGGCATTTTTGTTATAGTGACAACTTTATTTTAGAATCTAAGTCAAATCTAAAATTATTTGCATATTGATTTCATACTTAGAAAGTTCTCTGGTACATTCTAATTTGTATTGAAAAAAGTATTCTTGGGTAAAAGATGTTTTTCTAAAACTAAAAAAAAAGTCTCAAAAAGAAGAAAATGACAATTGATTAAGTAAAGCTTCATTCACTAGAATAATTCTTATCTCGTACAAAGGCTTTCTGCTCCAGTGTTTCATAAATCTGACAGTTTTGCCATTGCCCTACTTGAAGTATTTAGTGGTACAAGATAAAACCAGAGAAGACAGAGATGAACCTGAGATGGTTTCTTTCAGATAAAAATTACAGCTCACTCATCTCATTCTCTCTATTTTCTTCTCTGAAATTTGTTCAAAAGATCCTCTCAAACATAAGAAGCAATTATACAATTATGTGAAGACTTAAAAAATCTTTCTCATATTCCCCGATGACAACATACAAAACCACTTCAGTAGATAGAAAATCTTCACAAAAAAAACCCACAATTATGACATTTGTATATATTATCCGATTTTAGGTTTAGCATTTTTATTTTTAAAATGAGAAAAATTCATTTAAAAATTACTGATTGTTTCTTTCTTATGTGACTTTGAATAATAGTCAATTAATTTTATTTGTTAATATGCATTTAGCACTTATATTTTCAATGCATTTACAATTTTGTAAACATTTTATAGGTTTATATGTTTTGCATTTAAGATATTTATATTTAGTTGTTGATTTTATTTTATGAATCCTGAGGAAGCTTTAAAAAGGTAGCAATGATGCTATTATCATGCAAATCAATTCCCAAAATGCTGTAATTATGAATCAGCAACAGCCAAAAGAACTGTAAGAGAAGTTTTGTTCTTTTTCTTCAGGAAAAGAGACTTAAAAATGAGACTATGCCTGCTAAAGTTAATGTAGGTCACCAACCTGTCACTTAGAATTAATTTATACTATCTCTTCAGAACAATTCTTCAAATTTAACATGCATTGGAATCACCTGAATATCATATTGAAATTCAAGATCTGATTTACTGTGTCTGAATTTGAATTTGAGATTCTTCGAATTCTAAAAAATTCCCAAACGATTTTGATGGCACTGGTCCTAAGACTCTCCTAGAGTTCTCCACCTCACAGCATGGATTTAGTCACTGTCAAATGAATGCTAGGGCATTCTATGAAGTAGAATTGTCTTCATTCTTATGATTCCAGTGAGTTGAAGGAGCATCTGTGACCAATGAGATAAGATAAAACAAGTTGGGTGAATTTGTCTTCAAAGTTGGCAGAGAATTTAGGTTTATAAGGAAAAAATATATACTCTGGTTTCCCTTCAGCTCATATAAACCTTTCATCTTTTCTAAGGAAACAAGGCTGAGTTATAAAATCTTAAGAAGGGAGATCTAGGACACGTTCTGGTCATGGTGTGAACAATGATTGGAAATAACAGCAGCTGAATACCTGGCTGAGCATGTTTTTAATAGATTTTTTTCCTCCCAATTAAGGTCACTGAGAGAACATCAAGGTCGAGCCAGAGCTCTGTTTTGGATTCCTTGATGCTCTTCCATCCCTGGGAAGCTGCGAACCCTGGCCCAGGTGGTGGGACTGACAGAGCAGTGGGAGAAGACCCTGGCGCTGCCTACGTGCTGTGCCCAGCATCCTAGGAAGCTCACTTTAGGTTAGGAGACTGGCATGGAAGCGAAGCCTGTCCTCTCATGACAGTGGTCTACTGCATCAGCAACGGCCATTTCTTACCCGCACCTCCCCTGGAAACCCACAACTCCCTGATGGCAGAGAGTTCTTAGCACAGTATTCAGCCTGAATAGACATAGAGCATAGCACCTGACCTCCTCTCTTTACAGTGTCAAATCCTGGGTGGACCTGGAAGAGACTCTGGCTCTGCTCCTGAAGCCGCTCCCCTGCTTTTCCCTTTGGCCTCTGTGTTAAAACACTGGGTCCCGATGCCTGCCCTGTACCCTGAGATGCAGGGTAACCCATCGCGGGGGACACTGAGCTCTCTGATTCACAGCAGGTCTCCTCTTGGATTAGAACACACATTTCACCAAGCACACACAGAAGAGAATCTCCTATCTGTTCTGCCTTCATCAGGACCTTTCAGGTGGTGAAGCAAAGTTATGCTCAGCTTACCTCATGGAATCAGGTTTGTTGAAAACAGAACAGAGGAAATGAGGAAGGCCAAACCTGTCCTGTGCAGTGGCACAGCTCTCTGGTCCCTTAGCATTGCAGCTGGAATAACTGACTGGCACCATGGTAATGCTCATATTTCCTCGGGGTGCAAGAGAAACTCCAGTATCCCCACTCACTTGTCCTACGCTCCTAAGCAGCATCCCACCGCCCTTCAGCTACACCATGTGGTCAGTCCGTGGCAAGAGCAGGAAGTTCATGTGTGCAAGAAGCAGCCTCTGTATTCAGAACCTTAAGGCAGTCAGGGCCATTTTATGAAATTAAGTCCGAAAAGCTGCAAGGAGACAAGGTGCAAAGAGCTCATTCTGTTGCCTTTTACACTATCAGTTTTCAGCCTTCCCTTCTGTTTTCAGGCTGCCCCTTGTCTCAGTCAGCAGGTGTTAGAACAGTACTCTCTTGGTTATCTCAAGTGCCGTCACACAGATGAACTCCTCCATATGTTTTCCAGTTTCACATGAAAGACTTACTGCCTCATGTCAAAGGACTTTGCAGACAGTCTCTGAGGATCTTACGTGCCTTAAAAGAGTACATTAAATAAATGTTAAAATATGATGCTTTCATTATGATATAACTGTGTGAGTATACTATGGATATTTACTCACTGAGCAGAGCCACAGATTTTGGTGACAGTAGTGTTTTGGCTAAGAATAACAATGGTGACAAAATATATAGCTTTGCTTATTGTGGGATGGCGACTAGAGTGGAGACCAATAATATGAAAGGTTACATAATTCTTCTTGCCACATAAACATCAGAGAACCTCATGATTTATACAAAGTCAGAGTTCGCAGAAGTTTCATGAGAGGAGTGGTAGGAAGGGGGTCCTTCCCACGGCATTCTGTAACATAGCCATGAGAAATGTGTGAGGCAATCTGTCCAATTTCACAGTCACATCTTTACTTTGAGACTGGCAATTTAGTTCCAGCAAAACACCATCATCCATCACATTGAATTTATGTTGTCAATTTGATTTCTTATGGTCTCATACTTTTTAAAATTTAATTTGTAATTTGTCTAGGTTCCATGACTTTTAAAGAAATATAAGCATAGGAAGTTTATTAATACTTTCAGGTTTGCATACTTAAGTAAAATTTTCACAAAAATAACTCTAGCCAAAGTTGGAAGCTAAGACAACTTTCTCTTCTTAAGAAAGCATTCGCTTATTAGTCAAGCTTAAGAGATGGAAGGAGTGTCTTTTAGGGATATTAACCACATGGCTTTAAGTACAGAGACAAGCTTGGTCAAAGACATGAGAAGAGACTCATGGTAAGCCAAGTGTGGTGGCACATGTCTGTAATCCTGGGGCTCTAAGAGACTAAGCCAGGAGGACTGCAAGTTCAAGTGCAGCCTGAGAAACTTAGTGACTTACTGAGACCCTGTCTTAAAATTTAAAAATTGAAAAAGGAGGCTGGTCCTGATTCAATCTCCAGTCACACATACACTCACAGACATGTGCATGCACACAAACACATACAGGCAAACAACTAACTGCAAATGAAGTCTACCTCTGTAGAAGACTATACTGATGTCTGTCCCAGATTCCCTTTAACAGACCAGCATATCTATCTCCCAGGTGCTATCAATGACTACTAAAGGCTCATAGCTGCTTCCTAGAGAACTGGTCTAGGAAAAGGAGTACCAGCTGATATGTTATAGGTTCCCTCCCAACTGGAGACACTCCGCAGCCATTGGACTAACTGGAGGGTACAGAAGACCAATCCTCTTGCTGCAAGGTGACTCAAGTCTGTAGTATAATTCATGTTCAGAGCTTCCATGGAATCAGGAAGAAACTAGACTCCAGAGGAGAGACCACATCCTTGCTTGGAATCTCCCCTTCATTTACCCCCCTCCTTAGTGCACAGCCAAAACACACACCCAAACTCCTTTCCTAGACCCTGCTTCCAGGAAACCACAGTTAAGACGCTTTCCTAAGCTACAAAAAATTGGATTGGCACAAAGATAGGCCAGGCTGTCTGGCACAAATAAATTATCTATGTGAACTTCAGTCCTTTCTTCTCCTTTCCAGGAATAAGGGAAACTTAGCTCTTTCTCTAGAACATGTTTGAAAATAACTTCAAGTGGGATTTAATTACTAGTCCACTGTGAAAGTTGGAATATGAGGATTTCTGGTTTGTACAATGTGTGAAAATCTCAAAACCAAAATGCTTCTTTCAAAATATTTCTAACACTCCCAAACCAAAGGACTGCCTTTCTAGGTTAATTATGGGAAACATTCATAAGTCCCAAGATGGCAATGTCTTCCTAGGTATTCAGTGAGACAGTGAAGGGAACAACCTTCATTTCCCAGAACAAATATGTATCTGCAACCATTAGATATATCTACCCCTTAGGGACCACCCAGCTGTTCGGTAGAACCATGTTCATCTGAAAGCCTGAAAAATGGAGTCCTGGTTACCAGTTCGTATCATTTTATAAAGCTTATAGTAACAGACATTTTTACATTTCTTGTCATTATACAACCTCCCCCACTCATTTCTTCTCCTAGAAGAAAAATGAAGAAACTCATACACCTCAAAGTGAGTTAGCAATATTATGTATGTAGTTACCAGTGTTTGAGTACCTATCATATGCTGATTACTTTTCAAAAAGCTTTGTAATCATTATCTTATTTCACTCTTTAATTTCCCCTCCAGATTTTCTTTCCATTCCAAGCTAGGATTCATTTTTCTCACGTTCCCACAAGTCTGGAGGTAAGGAAGATCCACGCTTCCAGCAGCTCCACAGAACTGTCAGATTTGTCAGTATCCTTCCATCTCCTCCACTTTTCTCTTCACCGGCCTGGGCATTCGGTTTTCATCCTAATGGTCATGAAATGACTGATGTGTCTCTAAGCACCACATCTGCAGGAGGTGGAGAGCAGAGGTCATGTCTTTCCTCTAGTTTTGATTTATTTGGGAGGCCAAGATTTTTTCAGCAATTTCTGCCTTCGCTCCTAGAATAGAACTATGACATTTGCACCTGAGAACAAGGGAAGTGGGGAGTTTGAGCATTTCAATTTCCAGCTAGGATAGCACTGTTGCTAAATAAAATTTTATTTATGAAAATAATATTTTAATTTTCCTGGGATAATACAGTTTGTACTAGTATGACATAATCATTAATATAGTTGCCTTTCAACCCTGAGTGTTTGTGTTTGGATGATAAATTACTGGCCAAATATTTTCTATCACAGAGAATGCCAAAAAAAAAAAAAGAGAAAAGGGTTGAGGAATTCAAACTTTACTATTGTAAAGTTACTGCCAGCAACCAAAGGAATTTAAAATCAAGGTAAATCTTAATTTATACTCTTCGGTGAAAACATCACATAGGTGTATATTTATGATACAAAGCTAAACTTCTCTCAAATGTTGTTCTCATTTCCTTTCTATCAATATTTTACACACACATAGTTAATGCCTTAGTGTGTCAACATCTCTTCCTCCTTTGTTTTTCAGCACTGGGGATTAAACTCAGGGCCTCTGCAACTGAGCTGCATCCCCAGCCCTTCTGCTGTTTCTTAAAATTTGTGACAGGGTTTCCCTAGTTACCATGACTGACTCCACCTTGCTATCCTCCTGTCTCAGTCTCCTAGAAATCTGGATTACAAGAACACACCAGTTGCTAACTGACGTAGTCTCTCTTTTGTCCCTTCTTCCCCCTTTCGAGCCCCAGTCTTTGTCACATTAGTCCACTCAGCCTCTCCCTTGTTTCACTAGTTCCTGCCACACATCATGTGTGTCTCTGCCCTGCTTTCTTCACCTCTTTTTTAACAAATGATTTGGCTACACTTGCTATGGCAGTGATGTTGGAGGATAATCCCTCTGAAACTAAGCATCCGAAGCACCGAGGAGCTCCTTGGAGTCCTGCTTGTCTAGTGCCTGGGACTCATCCTATCAGTGTTCCAGAAATAAGACTTAAATTCATTCTGTTCAAGCTTATTTGAGTTGGGTTTCTCTTACAAGTAAGCAAAGGAATTTTAATAAGTATGCTAATTTTTTTATAAGTGAAGAAATCTCAGGAAGGAATCTTCTACCTGCTGGTGGGAAGAAGATGAATGTAAAAAGGTGCAAGTTAATGTTTTATTTGTGCTACATATAGCACAAATAAAATGTGATATGCATTTCCCTTTTGTTCTTGTGAAAAGTCTATAATTGAAAACTGTAATTTCACTGAATTGTGTGTGTGTTACTGCTAACAGTTGAGGACAGAGAAAGAAACAATTGGGAAAAAGAAAGTAATTGTGTCTGTTATCTTCTAAAATGGATAAACCCCAACCATTCCCTGTTAAACCACTCTAAAGCATAGCCCATGCCTCAGTAAGCCAGTGTTGATGAGGGAGAAAAAAATAGGTTAAAAAGTATGTGCACAATGCCAAGAGGGGCACTACAGACCCACTGGGAAGGGAAAGCAGAGCAGAATGGCTGAGGCTTTAAACTAGCTTCATAAATGTGAAACTTTGGTAAAAGTTTTCTTTGAAGATCATTACTGTGGGAGCTGCATAGTGACTAGGCTTTGCTGAGGACTGAAATATGTCCCCTTAATATGTAAAAATACTGCTGAGAAGGATTTTTGTGTCCAGAAGTGGCTGATATCCTTAAAAAGCTTGAAGGACAAAGTTCAAATAGTCAACACTCATGCTGAGAAAGACTTATACTGTCAACACTGGACAGTCCCTCCAAAGCTATGAAGACACTGAAACAGCATCAACCCTACAATAAGACTGGGGGAAGGATTTCTGCTAATTTAGGAAATACAATTAAAGGCAGACAGAAGAGTTTTAGTCAATTCAGGCTGCCATATCTAAAAGCCATAAATTATTAAGTGCCTTGAACAGTAGACATGTATTTTTCATAGCTTTGGGGACTGAAAAATCTAAGATCAAGGAACAGATGATCAATTTGGCAAGGATTCCATATGTTGTTCTGACTGATACCATCTTGCAGGGCGTTCACGGGCAGAGAATAGGTTTTCTCTTCTTATAACCTTACACTATTCACTTCCCAAAGGTGCCACCCAAAATATCATCACAGTTGGAACAGGGTTTAAACAGGAAAATTTTGGGGTGAGCAAAGTCCATAGTGAGCTAGTCCATCGCGAGAATGAATAAATCACAGTGGCTTTTTGGAAATAGCACGTCAATCTGTATCCATGTACTGTGTTTCTTTACATATTGCTCTATTATACAGATCTTTGATGCTCAAAGCAGATGTAATGATATATGTTTGAAACTTTATGCCAAACTTTCTCCTCTCCTTTTCTTCCTTCTCCTCCCTCTAATGCTCCCCCTTTTCTCCCCTTCCCCTCTCCTTCTTTTTCTTGTTCCTCTTCCTCCCTTTCTTGCTCTGATTGCTTTGTTCACCCTCTTGCTCTTCTTCTTCTTCTTCGTCCTTCTCCTCCTTCTTCTATTTTTTACAATATTACTGACAGAAAATTTTATTTATATGACCAGTATGTTACACATTCCAAGGCTAGTTTGTTTGTTAAAGCTACATACCATAAACCAACACCTGAATATTTTTCTGGTAACCCTCAACTGACTTTCTATTTATTTCACTTATGACTCTGGCCTCAGAATGCATCCATTTACCTATAAAAGTCTCTGATTCATCATTTTTTATGGCTGGATAATATACCATTTTATTTTAAAAAAAAACATATCTTCTTTATTCACTCTCTAATTAATGGGCATTTGGGCTGTTTCCAAGCTTTAGCTATTAAAAATTGTGCTGCTATAAACATAGGTGCACATATGCTGTTGTGGTGGGATGCTTTTAATTCTTTCATGCATATATCTAGCAGGGCAACAGCACGGTCAAATGGGACCTCTAATTCTAGTTTTTTTGAGGAATCTCTACACTGGTTTCCACAGTGGTTGCACCAGTCTACACTCCCATCAACAGCAGATAAGTGTTCCTTTCTCTCCACAGTCCTACCAGTATTTGTTATGGTTGTTTTAAAAAAATGCCTTCACAGCAATATCCAGAAGAGTCTAAGCAAACTGTCGGGGTACCATGGCCTAGCCATGTTGACATGTGTAATGAGCCATTCCAGCTACCTTAATTACGTATGATATGCTCTTATATTTTCCATTCAATTCTATTCTACTTCCTTTCATTTTTTTAAAATGACATTTACAAACTACTGATTGATTTTATGATTCTAAGTATGCAATTGAAAAATGTGTAAAATACTAGTGTAGGCACCTGTTGGAAAGCACCACACAGACTTTCTGGCACAATATTTTAGGGATGCAGCAGCATAAATGTCCACTTGCACTCGGGAGTTTAGAGAAGTAGAGTTCCTAGAAGCTAAATGTGCAGTAGCACAATGTGTCCCTTGAGCCTAATAGTGGCATGGGTGTCATCCTCACAGCTAGTAGACTAGGAGAGAATATTATTTTTTAGAGAAAAAAGACAGAAACATCCACCATGAATCATAACTATGCACTAGACAGGAACAAGGTGATCTGAGTGGACACAGTATATAGGTGGTGACAGCAAAGACAGCATGACCAGATGCTTCTTTGACAGCATAACGCCATGTAATTGCTCCCAGTTCAGACATTTCCAGGGGAAGAATAGCAATGCTGAAACCCCTGGGATCCATTTCTACCAGCCAGTGGAGTGGGAACTTGACAGAGAGTTGTTCAGTGAACTACCTACTACTACATACAAAGAGTCTCATGTTAAAGGCTTAAAATGACACCAATCATGTTACCTTTTTTTTAAAAAATACCAGGGACTGAATTCTGGACCTTGCCAGGCAAGTGCATGGCTGCTTAACTAAATTCCTGGCCCTTCAATCATTTTGCTTTTATCCCATGTGCTCCTTGGGGTTGGCTGAACGTGACAAGATGGAGATAGTTTTCACTCACACTGTTGTGTAGCTGCAGACAAACAGTGGCCAGAGCTGGAGTTATCTGAGGCTGACTTATTCATGTGACTAGTGTCTGGACTAGAAAACTCCAATGACAGGGGCTGCACCAGCTGGGGCTGTTTGGTGCTCTCTCTGTCTTTACATGCTCTCTCCACCCAACAGATTCATGTCAAGAGGGGAGACACCAGGCAGAAGCCATTCAGTCTTAGGACTTGAGCCCAGAAGTCATATAACGTTACTTCTGCCATGCTCTAATATTGAGTCAGTCACAAAAGCCTGCTCAGACTTATGAGCAGTTGAAAAAGGCACGTGTGTGTGTGTGTGTGTGCATGCGTGTGCGTGTGTGTGCGTGCATGCGCATGCACCACGCTGGGCTTGAGCTCACTATGTAGCCCAGGCTAGCCTTGAACTATCTGTGATTCTCCTGCTTCTGCCTCCCAAGTACTGGAATTACAGATATTTGCCACACTACTCCCAGCTCTCTTTTTAAAAATCTCACCAAGTCCTTAAGTTGCCCAGGCAAGACTCCCACTTCAGCTTGCCAGAGTTCGGGGATTACAGATGTGATCCATCTCTGTTAAGGAAGAGCAAGACCTTATACAGTGTTTGGCAGTTAAAGTGTTCCAAGTTCATCACTTGGAACTAAAATAAAGCTTTCATAAATATAAACTGATGCACTGGAATTTACATTAGCCATGCTATCTACTGATTGAGAACATATAAGGGATTAAGTCCTAAAAGCCCAATGTCTTTATTTTACCCCTGAGGACTAAGGCATAAAGTGAGCCGGGGATTTGCCTTGATTCGCTGAGCAGAACAAGACCTAATCCGAGGCCCCTGTGCCGCAATCAGTTCCCTTCTTGGTTTCTCCCTCTCCAAGCTTATTTCTGGAGCAGAGTGAGGTATTGGTGGTGGTAGAAGTTTTTATCAACAAGGTTCATACTGCATCTTTTGATACACCACATCCATAGGAAACTCCACATCAGTTGCCAGTTTGGAGAAGGGTAGGCCCTCACCAGAATGATGTTCTACACACAGCAAGGAGACCCATCAATCAGGTGAGACACCAGCCATAAACACTGGGGTCTCAACTGATAGCATCTTTTCCTGCACAAAATAAGAAAACATTTCCTCCGTCTAAATCCAAGACTTGCAACTCAAGCATTCATAGTTTTGGTCTCAGAACTTTTGCAAATTCATTTTTTCTAGAGAAAAATAGAGTGATTTTCTGTGTGCTGGCAAAAAAAGAATGTTGAAGGTACTCCTTAAATACTTTTTAGAAGTTAAATCATTTCTGCTGAGAAAAAATGTTGAGTCAATAGAAACTAAATCATGATCAGATGGATTAAATTTTTTCTCAATAAAATGATTTCTAAAGAAAGGGCAAAGTGTTTCAAAGAAGTGGTTTCCAGTAGATTTTATATTAACAATCATCACTTTTCAGTACTGAAAACTTACGTAGTCTATTGTTATGGAAATGGAATGTGGTCCCAAGTGCAACAGTACAATTTGACTGCAAGATTAACCAAAAGGGCAGTAAAAGCCATAGTAAAAAAACAGCATTTTGGTGTTGTATTATGTACCAGAAAAAAAAGTATATGGGAAGAAATTTACATTGACATCTTATATTCTGAAGCTTTGGTTCAATGGGGCAATTGTACTTGATTCTCTCTCCTTTCTGGATGAGCATTTAATTAGACAATATGAACTTCAGACATTGAACATACTGGGGCTGAAAATGTTGTACAGAAGATTTTGTCCAAATGCTTTACTTTGTAGGTGATGATTCTAAAGCTCTAAGGGGAAAATTAACTCAGTCACAGCTGGTAAAGAAAGAAGCCAGGAGTCCTGGCTACAACTCTGATCCATGATCCTTATTACTGCCTACTTGAACTGCTCAGAGACATTTTAGCAAAAACATGAACTCCTAGTGAGAACCAAACTACCATAGAAACAAAGGACTCTCAGAGATGTCTATAACTCACATCTACCTTCCTTTTCTAGCACAGTCTGTATAGTTTGAAGAACTCTTGCGCCCTACACCAGTCCACTGGTCAGATGAGGCTGTACTAATGGCCTGAGAGACTGAGCACAATACTCTGGTTACGCAGGCACCATAGTGCAACTGGTCCCACTGTCACTAACTAAAGGTCAGGAGCTTTTCTGAGTCAAAACCAATGAAAAACAAATGTTCAGTTTTGTTTTTAGCTGAAGGGAAAACAAATATGGTAATAAAAAAGAAAAAAGAAAACAAAGATTGTGTATACAGGAGGCAGGGGGATGCAGGGCGGGGGGAAAAGGGGGAAAAGTGAGAATCAAGTCATGTCATATTCTGGTACAAACTCTTAATGTTGAATGCGTTTATCTTGTGTATTCATAATGTACCAATAAAGATAATTTTTTTTTAAAAAAGAATCTAATTCTCTTCCAATTTTTAACTTACAGAAGAGAAAACATTAGACTTGGAGTCACTGAAAACTATCACTTGGATGCTAAAAATATA
Organism: Petromus typicus; assembly: GCA_004026965.1. Taxonomy (NCBI): domain Eukaryota; kingdom Metazoa; phylum Chordata; class Mammalia; order Rodentia; family Petromuridae; genus Petromus; species Petromus typicus. The sequence continues at coordinate 24,945 of PVIR01001905.1, forward strand.
CTGAGTCCAGGAAAAGACAGAATCACGGATGAGAGAAACCACCTCCAGGAGATACCATGGGAAGACGGAATCTATCAGGTGTCAAATGGCTCTAGCTATGTGCTTTCTAGTTAGATACATCAGTAAGGTTCACATAATGAGCTTGTCTGTGTCCGAGTTTCTATCATTTATAATTATAAAAATTCTCTGCAACACAACGCCTTGGAGATAATTACTTATTCCTTGTCACAGATGAAAAACAAAACAATAAACCCCTTAAGACAGAACTGAAACAACTCAAACAATATTACTAAATTTCACTGGTAAGGCTTCTCTTCTATGGCTCCTACTTAGAGGGAAAGGTGGCACTACACTTCCTGAGTAGGGGCCAGGCTACTGAAGTAGGAGCAAGGAACACCAAGAAGGGAGGACTCAAAAGGGACCAAATATAAGTAGGGTTGAGCTCATCCATCAACAGACACCAGCGGCCTTCAGAACAGAGAAGACTAGCACTTGTAGACTGCACAGTTTTTGCCAAACGTGATGTTATAATCCCACTTAATCTCCTGACAGATCTGAGAGGTGCCATTATTCACGGAAACTCGAGTTTGGTGAGAAGTCTTTTGAGCGGGGTGCGGACTGAGCCATCACACAACAGAGGTTATACATATTCCACTCTCCTCCACACAGGTACAAATGTAAGAAAATGCAAGTGTTGGGAATAGATGAAATCAGCATAGAAAATTATGTGTTTATCTGAATTTCCTAAATGTTTACCTAAACATTTTATTCATCAAGGAAATCAATTAATTGATATAAGCAGATTTCTAATTTTTTCCCAGTAACTTGCATTCTATGCACACGGTAAACATCCAAAGATTTTTGCTAAAAGAATAAATGTGCTTTGATAAATTTTTCATGTGTTTCACTTTTTGTCCATTCTAAGATATAACTGATAATATTTTGCCTCAAAATAACTTTGCTTTCTTTTCTCTGGTATGTCTATTGATTCCTCCCTCTTTGCCTCATAACATCAACAAAACCCCCCATCTCACAACTCCTTCCTAGCAATTGCCACCCCCAGGGACCTATCTCCTCCTTCCTTATTTTGCACTACACTCTACTTCCAGAGCAGCCACTTCCCTTAAGGGAAAACACCCTGTGGATCATCCCTGATGAAAATAATCAACATTATATAAAACTTCACAATTTGCAAAGCAATTTTCCCTATGGTCAAATCACTTGATCATCACAATAATAACCCAGAGAGCAAGGCGAGACAGATAGTATTAACTCCTGTTTTGGTGAGAAATCTGAGACTTAATGGGGCTAAGCAGTTTGCTTGAGACTATGCACCAAGCAGAGGAGCACAGCCTCCTGCCATTGTTCCCTCTCTCCTAGCACCAAGCTCTTTACATCAAATGATGCTTTGCATCCCTTTCTATTGGTTTCTGATGCAGTTTGGGAGGAGATCTCAACTCATGACACCCACTGTGAGCGAGGCGAGCTCTAGCAGCCTTTCTTCCTACATCACAGCACTGATGGCACATGGCTTCACAGAGCAGACCCACCTCAGCTGTCCTCTTCTGGGTAACAAGACCCGCACACAAAAAGCAAGAAATGAGTGGAAGCTGATGGCCAGAGGAGAGCCTGTGTGGACAGAGACAGCAGTCGTGCAGACCAAGGACCATTCTAGGTACTCACAGCTTCATCATGAGTTCAGAGGAGAATAATGATGGCCTTTAATTACTTCAGACATGTAAGTGTTTAAGACCTGATCTGTTGCCTTTATTAAATTGGGTGAAATCGAACATCTCTGAACTTCCAAAGTGGCAAAGGACATATTAGCAACAAAAGATATTTTTTTTAGCAGGAGCTGTGATGGGTAAATAAAATTCTTTGGATAAAATTGAATAATGAATGCTATCATTAATATTTATATAATAAAATATGGTGATAGCATATATACATATATAGTAATAAATATATAAAAATTGTGTACCACAAGCAAGAAATGGACAGAAAACATAAACAAAAGCTTATCTAAGGAAGATTTGCAAGAAATTGTTACTTTTGGCTCCAATACACAGTTACTAGTATTGTCCTGTTTTATTCTGCTAGAAATTTTTTCTGAGCAAAGAGATGGGGGATTCACTCAGACTCACTGTGTGAAGGATGCCTACTAAAATGTACACACCACACAACACAGACTAATGCCCTTTAATCAAACCGTAAGGCCAAGCAATGTTTAGGGAAATTCTGGATTTATTTTCTAATAAAGCAACTTCAGGAAATCTTTGGCATGTGATAGCTGTTGCTAAGACACCTTTAAGAGATAAGAACACATGTTTGCTAGTGTGGCCTTGAAAGGTAAAGAGTTATCTCATCCTAGAGAAAGATAATTGTAAGGTATAAAATGGGTGGAGTGTCCAAATCTGCATTTCTCTGAGAAAATCTAGCACTGAAATCTTAATACTTCAAAAGACCCTGATAGTTTTCATCTGGCAACCAAATTTTTTGAAGCTAATACGTTTCAGCATGAAAACCAAAGAACCTAGAAGGACTACATGGGAAAAATAAATGTTATGCCCACATCAAGATTACTGCACAAGTTTTAGTGAGGCTTGACTGTGATTTTGTGGCGGTTAAATCTATGGGTCCAAATGACTGCTTGGATAGCTGGTGAGTCTGAGAGACTGTTTCCAAAGGAGACTGGCACTCTCATCAGAAGACTGAGCACAGAGGATGCCATCACTAAAATAAACAATAATAATATTATTACTGAATATAATAATAATGCCATCCAACGAGGGCCTGCATAGAACAGAAAGACAAAGGATGGTCGCACTCATGATTTCTTCTTCAGCAGGTGCATCCATTCTCTCCTTCCCTTGAAGAAGCTCCTGGTTCTTGGCCAGTAGACTCTGGGGCACATACTACTGTCTCTTTTGGCTCTCAGGCCTTCCTATAAGGACCAATGGTGTACCTATCATTCCCCACTTCCTGTGCTGCAGGCAGAAATAGGTGGGACTTAGGCTATAATCAGGATAGCCAGTTCCTAAAATAAATTTCTATACACATACATACACATACACACATATATTGGTTCTGCTTCTCTGGAGAACACCTACCTAACAGATAGCTAAGAAAAGACAAATCCTACTGAAAAATGTAAAATGTGCTACTTGAAGAAAAAAAAATGTTTATTGCTTTTTATGCATTTCATATATATGCTGAGTGTGTAAACTGTTCTAGCTGCTGTCTGCATTTTGAGAACATACAAAGGATAATATCCCATTCATATGCTCCACAAGCTGTGGTCTGGATAAGGAGATAAACATTCATAGAACTGTGATGGGTTCTGGATGAAAGCGGCAGGTTGTGACAGCTGTAACACTGCCCATCCTCCACACTCTACTGGAACCTTACAACTTCTGGATCAGGACATAGAGCCTACGTCCCCTGCACTTACATCTGAGCACACTGCAATGACACATTTTGAGGAAAAGACTATAACACATAATGCTGTGACTCGCAGGGCCAAGTCCTAGCAAGCAAGTCCCCTGCCTTCTGGAATACCCTCTCATGAAGCTTTCATTGCCATGTGCTCCACCCAGGTACCCTGAGGATTCCAGGCTGTGAGGAAGCACAGACTAATCAATGCAAAGAAACCACCTGGAGAGTCTCAAAAGCACAGTAAACAAGAGTTGTTCAGCTGCTGATGGCCACTTTGCCTCTCTCCCTTTCCACTGTTCCAGTTGCAGCCACCATTTAACTGCATTGCAGGAGGACCACATTCTGGTCAGCCAGCTGGATCCTGCCTGGTTCCCAGTCCACAGAATTATGCGAAAACATGGCTGCTCTTGTATGCAGCTCTAAGATTTGTGGTGGATTATTACACAGTAATAACAACTGGAAGGAGGAACTTTGAGAAAAAATCCTATATGCTTTATCCACTCTTTACTGTGTGGTCAGAAAGTCTGGCATGTAGTATGGATTCCATAAGCATTTACTGGATTTATTACACAGAAATAAGTGCTAGGTACATTAGTACAATGAAATAAGCATTATCCATGGCATTGATGAATAGGAAATACTTCACAGAGGAGGTGACAAATCAGCTGCATCTCTAAAGATGAATCTATATTGTCCAGTGAAATAAGGAAAACAAAGGGAATGCTGGGTAAAAGGGATAACAAATGTAAGATGCAGACACACAGAACAGCTTGCTGGGATTAAGGAGTCTTAGTAGTTTAACAGAGATAAAATTGGGCACATGAAAATATGTCATGGCGACTGGGGATTTAGCTCATGGGCTGTGGTGCCTGCTTTGCAAGCACAAGGTCCTAAGTTCAATCCTCAGTACAAAAAAAAAAAAATGTCATAGGAAATGTGGTTGGACAGACATGAACAGACAGACAGAGAGACCCCTAAATGCAGAGAGAGAGAAGCTATGCATTCCTCCATTATCAAATCAATGTCCTCTGAGGCCAGAAAGGCCCCTCCTCCACATCTCTGCCTGCACTGGGCATGTGGTCTACTCTCTTCATCTTGTGTGACTGAGATACTGAAAACTCCAGGAAGTAACTCCACTCTACATACTATGACTATGTAGAACTTGCTTTGATTTTCATCAGGCTGAACACACACTTTTCCAGAAATGGAACATCAATTGCTTCAGCTCTTGAACTGTTCAGATGCCCTGTGTGCTCTAGAGAAACTTTCTGCCTTTGAGGGGCACTGATTCACAAGGAAGACTCAGGAATGATCTGTACTGTGCTTTGCTGATGGTCTCTAGTTTTTTGTTTTGTTTTGTTTTTTTTCCCTGCTCTAAGTTCAAAGAATCCTTATTTAGTCCAGTAAAAACAACCTGGATATCCAACTAGTCTTTCAAGTTGTCATTATGTACCTGTGCCCTAAAAGGAAAGAGGGTATAGGGCTAAATAACGAGAGGAAAACGAATGTGATAGTAATAAAAAAAAGGGGGGGGGAAACAACTTATGTATATAGGAAGTGGGAGGTTGCAGGGTAGGTGGGAGAAGGGGAAAAATGAGAATCAAGTCATGTCATATTCTGGGACAAACTCTCAATGTTGAATGCGATGATGATGTGTATTCATAATGTACCAATAAGGTCTTGAATTAAAAAAAGAAATTAAAAGCCACAAACTTATTCTCTTATTATCCTGCAACAATATCCTTGATAAAATGGCTTTGTACATTCAGCGGCTTAACTAACATCAGTTTGTCCTTCTGCCGCCTATCTAGTCCCTCAGTACTCAAGACAGACACAAGCTTCCTCTCAGTATGCTTCCATGGACACCCCTCATGCTGAAGTAAAGGTGTTTCAGAGTGTATTAGCTTTTAAAGTTTGCGCCTCGAAAAACACATGTCACTGCCAAGACTTGTGATAAAAAGCCTGCTTCAGAAGCTACAGGAAAATACTCAGAGGAAAAAAGCCTTGATACTATTGTGATCTCCTTGGGCTATATGTTGTTAGTCTATTTCCACTATATAACAAATTACCTCAGACAGAAATTTATAAATAGCAGAAATGTATTTATCACAGTTTTGGAAGTGGAGAAGTCCAAGGTGAAAGCATTGGCACCTAGTGAGGGCTTTTCTGATATCATAGGGCACAATGGCAAAAGAATCATGTGACAGCAAGTCAAGTGTGCAAGCCTAGGTCTCTCCATTTCTAATAAAGCCACCAGTCCCACCATGAGGGCCTCACTGACATGACCCCATATAAACTCAATTACCTGCCAAAGGTCCCATCTCCAAATGCCATCAACATATAAATATGAAGATGAAGTTTCTGACACATAAATTCTTCAAAGACACAGTCAAAGCATTGCAAGCTGCTATAACAAAGTAGATTATTTGCCTTATACAACTCACTTCTGACAGCTCTGCGGACTGGGAAGTTCAGCATCAAAATGACTGCATGCCAAGCTTCTGGTGTAGTCCTGGCTCATAGACAGTCTATGCTGCATCTGCTCACCCCCTAAGGCTGGGGAGGAGGAGGGAGAAGACTCTGCTATTTCTTCTTAGAAAGACAAAAGTTTTATTGGATAGGTCATCACTCTCAAGTTCTCATTTAAGTTTAAATTTAATCATTGCATTCCTCCAAATAGAACCACCCTGAGGCAAAAGGCTTCCATACACGAAATTTTAGAATACACTGACATTCAGTGTGAAAGACCTATCTCTGTTGACAAGGGTAGATATGAAGTCCTAACTCTGCCTGTCCTTGCAAAAAAGCAATTTTGTTAAAAATGAAAAGCAAACTATGAAACAACTTTTTCAGATATTGTGTAGTAATTCTCTTTCCTGTGCTCATTTTTAAAAACAGAGCTTACGTATGGCCAAGCATTTTTTTAAAAATGCATTCACCTAGCTTAATAATCAATAATGTCTCAACCACAAAGAAATCAGTTTGAGGTTTTTGGTTTTGTTTTTTTTTTTTTTCAGTAAGCTTTTGTTTACCTTTCATTCAATGAACAGGTATAAGGAATCCTTTGAAAAAATATTATTTTATTATAAATGTTTAGGTTCCCCATCCCCAAATGCAAATCCCTACTTAGGAGTATATCATAATTCAGATTATATTATAAAGTCTCTAAATAAGCCCCTATAGAGACTGTGACATTTTATTCACTAATTTACTACAACTGCAAATGATATGTCAGTATGTTTTTGTTGCAATCTTTGGATTACTATTGTCTCAAACAAGGATTTTTGACACAATTATTACAATTTTTACCAATTTTTTGAAGAGGTTTATTTAAACCTAAATCATCAAAACTACTTCAGACTGTTTCTACACCTAACACATGAGGTGCAGTTTTTAATTTAGCAAATTATTGTTAGAATATTTAACCAAGAAGTAAGATACGGAGGAAAGGGAGGAGGGACAGAGGCAAGGAGGTCTGTGTGCTCAGCATGTGCTACATTTCCTTTCCCTCCAGTATCTTTACTTAAACCTAGGCTGTCATGGCTGGTGTTCAACAGTGTTTGGGTTTTATAAATGAGCAGGATTAATCCAAGAGCTGATAATTTAAGTAAAAGGATTTGCATGGAAGTCTTTACCAGATCTGAAGGGGCAACCTGAATCCTGAGTAACTGGGTGAAGAGATGGAAATCTGAGACAGAGAATGCTCTTTCTCAGTCGGCTTTTGTGAACCAACAACTCACCAGACAAAATCTTTCTAATTCTTCAAAATCCCTGGCCCATAGAGTAATAACATCTGCTCTCCCATTGGCTTCTTCCCACAGCCAGAAGTGGCTCACATTGTGGGCGAGAGCAGCCAATGTGATGTTGGAGCTGCCTGCATTTTCCTGGGTCTCGCTGTACCTTCATTCATCTTTCCCTCCTTGCAGAAAGTTCTAGAGGGAAAATTCATCCATGTAGTGAAAGGCCTGAATATGTTCAGGATTTCTGCCTTTGACTGGATGTATAACTCAGTTCAGGAGAAAAGTTCAGAAAACCCTTATGGCCTTTTATCTCAATCTCACATTCTGAAATTACCCTATAGCAATAAGACTCTTACTCTTGACTTTCTAACCCTCACATAATCCTAATATCCATATTGTAATCCTCAGAAACAGGATATGGTACATTTCTGGCAAACAGTTAACATTACTATTTAGCTGGCTTTAAGATTAAGAGGTTATCTTTGCATGTCCAGGTGGCACTAGCATGGTGGATATATATGATATATCCACATATAATACTATATATATATATATATTATATATATATATAATATAGATGTATATAATATATCCACATAAAATACTATATATATGTGGATATTTTATGTATATATATGTGTGTATATGCATAACATATATACATAATATATACATAATATAAAATATATACATTATATACTATACATAATATATATACATATAATGGAATACTATTCACCCACAAAAAAGAGCAAAATAATGTTATTTGCAGGAAAGTGAATAGAAGTAAGGATTATTGTGTTATGCAAAATAAGCCAGACTCAGGAACAAAGATATCAAGCACAGCACATTTCCCTAATATGTGAAATTTTTAAAGAGGGGAAGAGTGGTAGGGCCGGGGATTTAGCTCAATGGTTCCGGCGCCTGTCTCGCAAGGGCAAGGACCTGGGTTCGATCCCCGGTACCACATACTTATACTGGGTGTGGAGACTCACACCCAGCAGCAACCAGTACCACATACCACAGTGGTGGGCATGGTGGCTCACCCCTGTAATCCCAGCACTCGGGAGGCAGAGGCAGGAGGATTGCTGTGATGTGAGTTTGAGGCTGAGCTCAGGGCCAGCCTGAACCACAAAGCGAGACCCTGTCTCAAAAAACCTGAAAAAAAAAAGAGGGGGGGGGAAGAGTGGAAGAGGTATAAAGGAGGGTACTTAGGAGGATGGGTATGATTAAAATGTTATATGTATGTATGAAAATACCACATTGAAGGACAATATTTTATAAAATCAGCATGCACTAATAAATGTATATTTTTAAAATAGAAAAGAAAGGCAAAAAATGTTAGTTGCGGAGTTGCCAAAGCTTTCAGAAAGCATCAGAACTCTGCCCACATCTTGATTTTAGCCTAGTGAGGCTCATTACAGACTCCTGATTCCCAGAACTCTAGGATAATCAACTTGTACTCTTTTCAGCTACTAAGTTTCCAGCAATTTTCTATGGCAGCCACAGAAAGCTAATACAAGGTATGTATCTCCATTAACTGATGTAAGGGAAGTGAGGCAGAAAATATTAAAACATCATCCAGAGTCATACCCTGGCCAGTTGCTTCCAGAATCACCTTCTGGACTGAGATGTTAATTATTTCCTCCACTAGAACGGAAATGGGTGCACAGATAAACTCAATGATTGGCTATCCTTATAAATCTCAACAAAGGTAGGACAATAATCACCAATATTCTGTGACTATTTACAATGTTCAGCATTTGGCATATATACCTTTTCATTTGAGTCAACAGCAACAGTCTATAATAGTCACAATTATCCTTCTCATTTAGAAGATAAGAAAAGTGAGGTACGCAGAAGTGAGGAAGCTTGCTTAACTCACAGGATTAAAAAGTCATGAAGGTAGAAACTGCACAATTCAGCCTTACAGGCAAGCCCTACTGTTCACAGAACTTTAAGAATCTACTGTCATGCGCCTCCCTTGACAGACCGACAAGCAGTACTGCATCAGAGCCCTGGGGATAAAATATGATATGAACTGGAAAAGGGAGTATTGTCAGCTATTCTCCATGGGTCTAGTCCTGTGCAAAGGCTTTTTCCTATTGGACAGGAGGTCTTGAGTATCTGGAAGATGCAATAGTACAGCTCTTCTGACCTGATTTGTGACTATACACAATTGTCCCCGGGAAATTACCAGAAATGTCTGGGTCAAGGAGTTCCATCTGAAGGAAAAAGTCAATGCAAAAATCAACAAAATATAAGATATTACACATTCTGTGATAACACAGAGGTTGGTGAGTCTGGGCAAAAACAGACACTTTAATCAGTGTACTTAGCAAGCTGTTGCTGGGCTACTCGTAACCATAAACTATCAATAGCATATGTGAAGCACTTATTTTTCATTTATATTCCTGGAATTCAGTAGATCCCATCTGTACCACACTGGGCTTCACCTCAGGATGTGAATCAGTTCCAAGTGTTCCCGTGTATCTCTTATTCTTGTGGGATAATTGGAAAACTAAGAGTGTATCTTTTTCATGGTAATGGTACAAGTACAATATAGACAAGGGGACATAGGCTGCCTCTTAAGGGCAAGGCATGGGACCTGCACTTTGCAACTTCTACCCTCTTTGGGTAACTCAAGTCATATAGCCAAACTCAGTACTGATTTTTGTTTATTTTTTCAAGGAAATAGCAAGGAAAATTTTTTGCTCACAAGCCTTGCAAATCACAGTCACAAAGAGAAACCAATATCCTTAAAATGAACCCTGAAAACACCTCAGAATAACAAACACATAGGCTCTGGCTTTTATACAAACTGGTGAAATGTTGTATGATGTTCCTCATCCTCAGCTTCCAACAGGTAAAGCTCTACTGGGCTTCTCATACATCTCTATCTTCCCCACATAATGTCCTCAAATGAGACCTAAGTTAATAACCAGCCTTGAGACCACCCATGGTGAGGAAAAGCTCCTATGAAATCATGCTCTTCTACCACATTTGTAAGCTTGTCATGTTGTGAGACCTGTACAACACTTGCTGTCAGCTGTGGCCTATTTACCAGCCCTGCTCTGTGCATAATGCACAGCTCATCAGTTCAGGAGAAAAACTTGAAGTGTGCTGCAGTCAAAAAAAGGGGGGGGATGTTTTTTAGTTATCTTCTTTTTCAACCAGAGACTGGACAAAATAATTAGAAAGGAGTAATGCTCTTAACTGTGTAATTCTCAAAATAAGTTAAGAATATTTACAAATGTTTACAAAGGTATAAAGAAATCTTTGTCTTTTCTTTGAAACAGGAAAAAAGTCTCAGATACATTTTTTTTTGCAAAGCATGAACATATTAATTGTTCATATCTGTGATTATAAAATGTGTTATTAGAAATAAAGCAATGAATTTTTTACTTTGCTACAAAATATTAAAGAGTCCAGGCTTCTATAATACACATTCCCTGTGACAGGACTTAGAAATGTGGAGAAGCATATGGATACTCAACCCTGAGGGCTTCGTACAACGAAATCAGTGTCTTTTTAACCTTGACCTCATGTTGCACTGGGTAACACATTTCATTCTCTGGGCAGGTTCACCAGATAGACACACACCAGTTTCCAATATCTATAATGTGATCATCATTTTAAGAGTCCAAATATAATGAGAACAGCATTAGAGTTCAAGGGAACATTTGAATTATTAAAAATATGGACCAAAGATACAACACAACAATTAGAACTGAGATTAAGAATAATCCTCGAAGTCTAGTGGCTAGAAACAAAGTCAGTAAGATGTCAATATGTTGGTTTATGTGTGCATGCTTCTCTTCTCTAAACTTTTTCTTCCAATATAATTTATAGAGGGTAAGAGAATTCTTTGTCCCTTTATTTCCCTCCTACCTTTACCCCTATCTTTTTCTTACTCTTTTCTCTTATTTCCCTCAATTTTCCATCAATTTTTCTTCTCTTTCTTCTCTCTTTTCAGTTGTGTCCCTTCATTTCATTCTCTAATATTTACATTAGTCATAGAACTAATTCTCATCCCCATTTTCCATTACCAGTTTCATAGACATTTTTCCATGTTATCACAATCTAACTATACAGCATGCCTTTGCCATCATCAGGATCCTTTGAGCCATCCTCTCCCATCTCCTTCTCCTTATACTATATAGAAGAACACCACAAAAAAAATTTTTCTTTACTTCTCTTTCCCTCCTCTGGCATAAAAACAGAATCCAAATAAATTCAAGTAAATAAACAAAAGAGTAAACACTGGCAGTGGACATACCACACTGAAAATTATTCACGGGGAGGCAACATCCAACTAAAAATCTCTACACAGTCTCCTTACTTCTCTAGTTCTCAACCTTCAGTAACTTCCCCAAAAAAGAAAGAGGAAAAGAGATGAGGATAGATAGATAAAAAAAATAGATGAATGGATAGATAGACAGATAGGTACTCATGAGAAAATGAGAATGCAAAGAAACAGAAGATCCCCAAGTTCTCCCAACCCTCCCAAGGCAGAGCAAAGGGTCACAAAGGAAAACAAAACTAATGCCAGGTAGCAGAAATGTATGAAAAGTTAATATAAGACATGAAAAAATAGATGAGTTCAAAGAGGAAATAATCAAAAGTTCACAGAACTCTCACACAATATGCCCCTGATGAATTTCAGAGATACCAGGAAAAAACAAAACAAAACAAAACTGGACAAACTAATGAAAACAGTTAAAAATGTAATGAAAAAAATCTGAAGAAAACAGGTATAGAAGGACCATATCTTTTGGTAAACTATACTACATATTTCTAGCAGGCTCTAATGCATAAATAAATTAATTTATTAAGGAAGAAATATTCAAAGACCAGTTGAAGGTCATTACATTAAATGATAGGTCCTACTCTACAAAAGTGTTAGTTCATGCAAGTTAAGATACTACTAAAGAGCCCTTTAGGATGAAAGAAGATTGCCAACTAAATTTAATGTGCTGTTCTTAACAGAATTTAGTTTAGGAAAAGATTCCAATACAAGATATTGTTTGAAATAATTGAAATTTCTGAATTAAGAATTTGTGATAGCTAATTTTATCTTATTAGTATGAAAAACACTACATCTGATCACAGTGTTGTGGATATATGAAATTACCCATATTCTTAGGGAATACATGCCAAAATCTACAGGAAAAAGAATGAGAAATTCTACTCAATTTCAATGATTTCAGGGATTGAAAACAATAATACTACTAACATCAGACAAGTGTCAGAAAGAGATGGTGTAATGTGGCAAAATATTAACACTTGAAGAATCCACGTGAGGTATAAATGGGCATTTATTGTACTATTTCAACTTTCCCTGTTAAAAATTTATTCAAAGTAGAAATTTCTTTAAATGCTCATTTGGAGCATTCTTTTAACATTAGTCAAAACATTTAGGCTACATATTTGTGTAAACAAGAATAGAAGGAAAATACCAAAATATTAACAACCTTTGGTGGGTGAATTGGACTGGGAATGCTTTTACAGTTATTTTTTTTATATTTTCTTCACATTTTTAATAACCATCTATCACTTTCATAATGAAAAAAAAAACATCAAGAAGAAAGAATTACCAGGCATAATAGAAACAAATAACCACCACCCCCTTCTCCCCAACTTTGAATCTGAAGCCAAAATTGAGAACAATGACAGAGGGAAATGAGTTCAAGCTATCAGCTATTAAGGTATGAAAGTCTGTGTTTCAGGGGTTGCCAAGTGACCTTTAGTGAACAGCTGTCTGAAAAAGAAAAATCATAGTATTCTAGGCAAAAACCCAATGTATAATTTAGCTTTAGTATCACAATGGGGCTGCTGGGTATATCTCCAACCTTAAGATTTATGCCAAACTGAAGAATAGTTTTGAATTTGGTTGATTCTTCATGATTTAGGTTTCAAATGCAAAATAGCTGAACTTGGCTTCTGATCACAAACCAAATGGGTCTGGCCTAAATGATGCATAAACCATCAAGTCCTCTTTCAGTAGATGAGACCAGTATCTTAGGATTCCAGAGGGATATTGGCCCAGGATACCCTAGTTACTCCTCCCTACCATTTAACTAGCTTCTGGCTTCATTCTTTGGTTCATTTTCCCAAAACTCTCTTTTTTCTCTTCAGGGGAAAATTTTTTAAAAGTCTTCTTTCATTTGTTCAACTGGGGGAATTCTGCACTCCCCTCACCTCTCACCCAATACCATTACTCAAATTGGTTAAAATCACATCTGTCTTCTAAGTTGAGCCAGCTTCTCCTGCCTATCTGTGTTATTTCTGACCATCTTCAAAGCAATGCTGGCAGTAGCAAGAGCTTCCAGTCAGAATGGTGGTAAAGCCTGGATTCCAGGGGTAGAGACGTAGATGTCAACATTTCCACAGCCCTCTCAGAGCCGCATCTGATGACTGTAGCAATTACTGGCTAAGCTCTGACAGAACACCATACGCTGAAACTGACGCTGGTCCTGATGGGATGGCAAGAATGTCAATCACAGTTATCTTCCAGGTTCCCTCTTCTCCCTTGTCATGCAAAGTTATACAATGCCACCACATGCATGGATCAGTGTCTCTGTGGGTTTTTCAGCAGACTTAGAGGCAATTCATGTTCCCCATATATTATCATTCCCAAAGCACCTATTTCTAATATAAATTCCTTTCTATGTCATTTCTCAATATAAGGGGAAAATTGCATTGTCCATGTCCTCAATTGTCCATGTCCGTGTCCATGGCCATAGCATTTCTAGTTTTCTTCATAAAGAGGCAGTAAAATGTGATCAACCTCCACACATACACCCTCTCAGTTTATGTCCATATCTGTAGGTCACTAAGAAAATAGAAGCACTTAAATGTGAAACTTTGTCATCTTTGTAGCTCTTCCCCCATCACACTCTGCCTTCTCTCTTCTAAGTCAAACTCTTTTCTTTTATCGCTCTGTTTGTCTTGTCTCCTGCATCATCATCTCCCTTCCTCTAAAGGACTTCTCACATCAGCAAACAGTCTGGTCCAAAATCTCCCATCCTCAAGACCAATGTCTAGTGCATCCCATGTCCTCCTCCAGTCATTGCCCCAGTTGTCATTACAGCAGTACTTTTACAGCGTCATCTCTAGTTGCTGTAGTCACACATCCCATATTTTTTTCTCAACCTTCTCTAATTTTAGGAATGACAATAGTTTTCTCAGGGCTGTAAGTAACATTCTCATTCCCAAATAGGAACTCATGATCTCATTTTACTTGATCTCTTAGTTCAGTACAACTCAATACCTTCTCTTTAACTGTTCCTTTCTCATAGTTTCTTATGATGAGAATTTATTCTCCTGGTTTTCCTTCGATCTCACTGACCCTTCTTCAATCTTCTTTACTAACTTTTCCTTTTTCTCTTGACTTCTACATGTTGGGATGCATTGGAGATCAACTCCAGGACATGAGCAAGTTTCCTTCAGTGTTCTCTGTTCTGTAACCAAGACAGATGGCCACACCCAAGACTCTCAACATTTTCACACGAATTTCTCCTCCAGGTTTTAGACTACAAACCTCACACACACAATCACTTCTTTGAAAACTAGGATATCTAAGGAGTATCAGAAACTCGAGCTAACCAAGCCATATTTCCCCCTCTCTCCCTCCTTTCTCCCTTCCTACCCCATGCATGAACGCACCATGCAAATTCCATTTAACCCAGATTCTCTCCATTTCACTTAATGACCTCAATCTCTAGTCTTGTAATCTATGATCCTCCTTGATTCATTCCTTTCCTTAATCTACTCCAAACCTACAAGCCAACACCTTTCAATCCTGCTCAGTTTGCTGTATGTCTGAAAGTATGGCTTCAGAGTATATCAGATAAAACATATGATGATTATTTCTGGAGAGAGAGAGACGTTTTGTCCCTAGGCAAACTCTGGCCAACGTTTATTCTTTAAATGGCTGCTCACAAATCTTCTCTGAGACAGGAACTCCTGACCAGCTTCCCCTGGCAGTGGCAGTTAACTTTCAGGTATCTTGTAGGTGCCTGAGGGTTTCAGACATCAGAAGTGGTACTCTACTGTAATTCAGCTGTGAGAAAGTACTTACCTATTTCTAAGCAACTCTGAATATGAGCATGACATAAAATCACTTTTAAATAAATACAGAGATATGGACCAGAGTATGATGTAAGAGAGTTCATTGATCTGATTTTGTAATGAACAGCTTCCAGGTTTTATTGTCAAACCAGAGAAGATTTCTCCAAGGGTGACTCAAATTCTTTGTTGCAAAATGGGCCTTAGTAATAAAACTAGAGAAGATGTCTTTACCTTAGTTAAAATGTAGGAAATTATAAGATATCATTGTACCAATCAAACAAATCAAGAGTGATTACTAAACTGAAGCACATAAAGAAAAAAAATATTTAAAAATATAAAGAGTAATTAAGATCTATTTTAAAAAACAGTCTAGCACACAGGCATTTAGACATCTCAGAAGGTCAAGGAAGGGTGAAAGATGCCAAAAAAAAAATTATTTGTAGAAAAAGGTTGAAAATTTTCCAAAACTGATGTAAGACATGAAATCATATACAAAAATCTCAGAGAACCTTACAAAGGTAGACAAATTCCACTAGCACTTCAGTCAGATTGCTGAAAACTAAAAAGAAAACTCTCTCAAGCATCCATAGACAAAAGACAGTTCACTATAAGAGAGAAAGGAAAGGACTAACTATAAATTTTTCATCAGAACAACTCAAAGCCAGAAACATAAGGTTGTCAAATTAAGTGGCCAAAGAAAAAAAGAGACTATCTTAAAATTTTGAATCTAATGTTGCTCTCAGACTTCACCCTTAGAAGACGATATTTTGTAACATGCATTTAACCTCAAGGATGGAAGCTCTAGAAAAGCATTTGCTTTGTATAATAATGGCCACTAATAGGTTCCTTGGACCAAATGAGCATTTGCTCCATAGCAGCACTAAGCCCAAGAGAAACATCTCCTGTTCAACACCAGGGCTCTCAGACCTGAGTGCCCACTAGCTATCACATTGGTAGCTTTGAAAGTGCATGCACATCCAAATGCCATTCCCGGAGAATGTGGTTTAAGTCTTCTGGTTGGGGCTTGGGCTTTTATCTATTTATTTAGCAAAATTAGTCTGGTAAACAGCCATAGCTGCCTACTGTTTAAATAAAATCCTTTTTCCTTTTAAGACAGCTATGATTTTAAATGCCAACTTTAATTCTTATATTAAACTTTATGTAACAACTTGTAGTAGTTTTTTTTTTCTTTTTTTAAATCCTGCAAACCTGACTTGCTCTCAAATTTGTACATACACTTGTATCTCTTGGATGAGTTTAAAATATACAGAGGCATGGATTCCCAGAGCTCTAGCTACTATGAGTTAAAGGCTTGGCATCTGGACTGTTATAAGCTCTACTGCCCTTGAGATTGTTAGAAGGTCCAAGTTATTAATAAGGAGTTGAGGAGTTCAGGCCAACGAGCTTGTCTTAAAGAGCAAATAAGAACAGATGGGATCAGATGACTCCTGGCCCTTGGCCTATGGCCTGCACTTGCTCAGCTATCTTTTTCTCTCCTCCAAAGGGCATCCCTGGGCACCCTCTGGCCTCCTGCATGCCAATGACCAGCTGGCTGCCTGCTGATGCCACACACTGCTCCTTACAGAGACCTCACATGCACCCCTCTGCTCTTAGACATCATGCCCACCCCCAGAAACTCCACTACATCAGATCTGAAGGCTTGTCACACAGCAAATGTGTGCCACTCTTTGGGTGTGTTGGAGGCAGCCAGCATGGTCCCACCAAGACCTGCGGATGCCTGGACACTGCTCTAAGTCTGTCAAACTACTCAGCAACTGTCACCCTGTCACCACAGCAGGAAAAGCAGGATCACTGAGCTATGGCTTCTTCCTGTCTGGTCTTCTCAGGATTGTGAGGAGCCATAAATCTGTGCATAGACAGATGAATACTGCCTCCTCACTGAGCTCGTATCATCCAGTCACTGAAGGATATAACTACCATATAAGTCAAAGGCTGACTTTCACTGACTTCTAGAAATCCATTTTCTGTTCCTGGATATTACTGCTTCCAGGGCTAATTGTACATCTACAATTCTCTTCACCTTTGGCTTTTTTTTTTTTTTTTGTCTTGGGTTTTATTTGAACCAATTTTTGTTCTGTAATAAGAGTTATAGAATTTCTCACACAGTACTCCCAAAGTCATGCAGTTGCAATACCCAGGATGTCTTTCAAAAATCTTAGATTTCTAGACCTTGTATTTCTAGATAGCCACTGGATTATACCTTTGTTAAGAGCAGATTATCTGAACTCCCCACAAGTATCCAAGTGATTGTGAAATTTCAAACCACTGATCTGGGGCAGCATCACGTGGTCTGTGAGGCCACACCTACTGAATCTAGTCCCCATTCTACGGAACGATTGAACAGCCTGAGTAAGCTCTCTGGGCCTCAGTCTCCTCTGTAAATGCAGCTGTAGCATTACCCACCCACTGAGTATCAGATTAACCTCCCAGAACTTTAGAAAACAAAAAGCTAGAAGTTTCTTTTAAGTATTTATGTATGAGAGAATATGGACAGTGGAGTGCGGCAGAAGCTATGACACTGCTGGAGCAGCAGCCCGAAGACGAACATCATACCGAGTCTAGAATGGGCACATGCTTCACTGTTTTTCAAGGCACCTATCTGAGACTGGGGTCCACAGTACTATCTTGCTGACTTATTAAAGCATTTCTCTCTTTGTAATTGCTTAATAACCTAAGAAATAATTACAAATATATACACTCATGTATGGAAAAAATGAATGTAATTAGTACATGCTTTTTAATTTAAAAAGTTTACAGAAAAATTGAATATGTGTCCCTTAAACTTCACTTTCCCCTCCTGCCACACAGTTTCCCCTATTATCTTGCACAACTGTGATATAGATGGTATAATTCATTAGCCATTATCCAAATATTATTCTTAGCTGAAGTCTATAGCTATGCAATGGTTCATAATTTATGTTGCTCAGTTCAATGCTTTTTGTCTAATGCATAATCATAAATACACACCACTATATACATAATAGTTGCCCTGTCTTAAAATTTGCTCTGCTTTACCTCTTCTTCCTCCCCTCCCCTTGCACACCTAGCAACCCTAATCTTTTTCTCCTCATGGAGTTCTGATACTGTGCCTTTTTAAAATCACTGAGTAGTAGTCCACTCTGCTGATGTATCATGTCAACAGTTTGCTTATCCATTAACCTATTACGGGACACTTTAGTTAGTTCCAGTTGTTACTGATTATTACTAAAACTTCTACAAACATTTGTGTGCAGATTTTTATGTGGACGTACATTTCCAGTTCATTTGGATGAATATCAAGCATGATTGCTGAGTAACGATGTTTACTCTTGTAAGAAAACACCAGACTACATTTAATATTAGCTGTATGGTTTTTTATTCCCCCCAGGAATCCAAATTCCTGTTGCTCCATGTCCTCACCACTTTGGGACTGTCACTGTTCTAGATTTTTGCCATCTAACAGCTCTAGAGTGGTTTCTCTTTATTGTTTTCATTTGCAATTCCCTAGTGACATTATGTAGCACATCATTCCATATCTTTCTTTGTGTTCTACATATACTATTTTTTAGGATTCTGTTTCACAATTTTTTGCTTTTCTTAAATTGGATGGTGTATTTATTTTGTGCTGTTATAGCAAATGCCACAGATAAAGTACATTAAAAGAATACAAATTTACTGGCTTTCAGTTCCAGTAACTAGGTTTCAAGGTGATATGTGATAAAGGCCTTCTCTCTGTTTCCTCTCAAGGAATAAGAAAGGTGTCTGTACTAGCTGCCATTATAATAAAATATTTGAGGTCATTTACTTCTTAAAAGGAGAGGTTTATTTTGGCTCCTGGTTTTCAAGTCTCCAGTCCATTATCAGGAAGACACATTGCTATGAAACCTTTAGTGGAAGTGGCAGATAGTAATGGCAGAGAGTATGTGGTGGCACAAAAGTTTCACTTCATGGCAGGAGGCAAACAAGGGGAAAAAAGATGCTGGTGTCCCAAAGTCTCCTTGGGAGATATGTTTCCAGTAACCTTAGGACTTCCCAATAGGTCCCACTACATACAAGATTCTACCTCTTCCTAACAGCATTGCCCTCCCATCTACACCTTTAACACTGAGGTTTTAGAGGATATTTAACATTCAAACTATAGGAGTGTGACCTTATTAAGAAAGAGAACAAGGAGACAAACTCATCCTTTTGAAAGAAGACCACCCTCACCATAATGAACCCACTCCTGTGTTAATGCTGTTAGTCCATTCATGAAGGCACAACTTTCCTTAAAGACTTAAAAATATTCCACTTCATTGGATCTCTACACTGAATGTCAAAAAACCAAGAATTTGGGAACACATTTAAACCACAATGCAGAGTTGGTTTTCTTATTGTTGAGTTTTAAGAGTATTTTGTACATACCAGTCTTTAATCAGGCATATAGCTTGTAAATATTTTTCCTAATCTGTTGCTTGCATTTCTGTTCCTTTAACAGTGCCTTTCAAGGGTAGAATTATTTCATTTTATCAGGTTTTGGGGATTATGGATCATGCTTTTGAAGTCAGGTCTAAAAACTTACTCTCAACGCATGGTCTTCTAGATTTTTTTTTCTAGGTTATCTTCTAAAATTGGTAACATTTTATATTATAGTTGAGTCTGTGGTACATTTGGAGTTAATATTTATAAATGGCTGAAGCTCTGTATTTAGATTCAATTTTTATGTGCAGAGATCCAGGTTTTCGGTACCATTGTTGAAAAGACTTCTTTCTCCATTGAGTTGCTTTGGTTGTTTTCAGACAGCAGCTGACTATCTTTGTATGTCTATTTCTGCACTTTCTTTTGGTTGCACTGATCTACTGGTCTATTATTTTGCCAATACCATATCACCTTGATTTCCATAGCTACAGGAAGTCTTCATGTCAGGTAGTGTCAGTCTTCCAACTTTTCTCTTCTTCCCTGATATTGTGTCAATTATCTGGGATTTTGGGCTTTTCTATGTATTATAATTAATTCATATCTACAGCATAAATTGCTAAGATTTTTATTAGGATTGTATTGAATCAATAATAAACAAAGTTGGAAAAAAATTACTTTTTCATTTCTTATGAAAAAATAAATAAAATTTCATAACAAAATAAGAGAATAATAGTACACCATGTATTATTATCTTCAAACTTAGCCTCTATTTTCATAAACATGAATATATATCTATTTATTTAGATATTTTAAAAATTTATTACATCAGTACAACATGCTTTAGCTACAGTTTTTCTTCTGAGTTTTTTTCTTACCAAATATTTCTCTTTATTATTTCTTTCCTCTTCTACCCTATGTATTTTTCCCTACATGCCAGGTCAATAGATCACAAATTAAGGTAGGAATTTTTTTCTTCTATTTACCCAAGTATTGCTGAATTAATATGTAAGTAAATATATGCATATAAATATATATTTGTTTTTGTTTTCCTTAATGTCTTTTTTATTTCTACACACCCACCCACCTATACACTCACACACACACGTGCACAAACACATATATACACATAGCATTCCTCGTGTATTAAAATGAAATTCTATTATCTTTCTGTGTCTTGCTCATCTCACTCAAAAATCCCATATTAACTTTTCAAATAAATCTAGTATAACTTGGACCTTTTAAGAAAATGAGTACATAATATCCAGTAGTGACAGGGATTAGTATAATTGATTCACTTATTTTCCCATATTGGCTTATTTGTATTGTGTTCTAGTTTTTGTCTCTTCAAATATCATTGTGGCACATCTCCCTATAAATGTGTTTTACACATTGGTGTTGTATTTCTAGAGACAGACTCCCAGGGATAAATTTCAAAGTCAAAATAACATAATTTTTACTTAAATAGGTATTTCCAGACTGCATGTTCAGAAAACATGTTAATATTCCATTCTGCATCATAAAAGCATAGATAAAAAATTTATTCAGGTTTCCACTATAAATTGCTATTACTCTCTTAGTAATTTTCTCCTTCTAATGGGTCTGAACCGATATCTCTTATTTTTTTCCTCTCAACTACTTGAATTTGGGTATATAATTTCATATTTCACAGCCATTTGCATTATGTATTTTATTCTGATTTGTTTTTCTTCACTATCAGTTTCTAAGAGCTCTTTGTATGTTATATATTATCATTTGATCTACATCTTTATTTTAGTTAATTTTCAGACATATATATTTTAATTGAATTTTGTTATGGGGCTTTTTATTCTTGATTTAGTTTTCAACATTAAATTGCAAGAACTGACTAAAATATGTAGAGAATATTTAAACTAAAAGAATCAGTCAAATGCTTTACTAAAAAATCCATTCTCAGAAGGTTAGAGGATGCTGAGGAATGTGCAGAGAGACAAAGATCACTCTGCCTGAAGAACAGAATATTGCCCAGGTAGTTAGGTGACAGAGAGAGATTAAAAAGCTATTTTCAATATGTGAAAAATTGTCACAAAGGTGACGGGTCACTAATTCTGGATGATCAAAGTGACAAAGTTACATGAAAGAGACATTACAAGTCAGGAGAGGTGGGCTTGACCTAAGGAAGCCAAGTCTTCCTCAGATGTGATGTTCTGAGAGTTCCTGGAGTGACCAACATACGGACAGGGAATTTTTATGAGAGGACACAATGGTTACTTTCTATCACTCAAGAAGACTGTGTTAAGATGTGTTTGCCTCTATCAAAACTCACATTGAAATCTCCCCATAATCATGGCAGTTCTTACTCTCTGAGCATTAGATTAGATTGGGTTGCTGAAAAGTGAGGCTGTTGTTGCTCTACCCTCCGCCCATTGCCTTCTTGCCATTCCACTTTCTGCCCTGAGTGGAAGTAGCATGAGGCCCTTGTCAGCCCCATGCTCCCCTGCCTATGAAGTCGTGAACCAAAACAACTCTTTACTTTAAAACTTATTCAGTTTCTGTACTTCATTAACTCAAAAGAAAACAGAGTAAGACAAGATATTGCTAGGAAAATTAATACAAATAATTTGACACTCATAAAATTGTTGAAAGAGTTGGAGAAGTTGCAATCAAGGAACAGATAGTAGATGCCATTTCACCAGTACAACTACAGTGTCATGAGTCAGAAAAATGTTGCTATTACCCAGAGGTCAATAATATGATGGATCTTCCACTAACCTCCTAGCTCCTCTGCAGCTCCAAGCAACATGAATATTAGAAAAACTGAGAAGTCAAGGAACAAAATCCCAAACAAAAAACTGCCAAGCCCATTATACTCATCTACTCCCTCTATTATAGGAAAAAGAAAATGGCTTCCATTTCTGTTTCACTTTAGTGTTAGCTCATTTAATTAACAGAACATAAATAATATAAATAAGGTTTAAAATAAAGATTTCTGGAAACTATCGCTCACAGACATCTAGACCCTGAAATATAAAAGAGATTTACAGCAGGACAGGAAATGCTGGTTGTTAAGGTTCTCAGACAGGATTCAAATGTAGTGTGGGGACACGTGGGGCAGCATACTGCTCCCGCACAGTCTGCTTAAAACTTATACAAGTGGAACTCCCAGTGCTCTTCTCACCCTTTTATTCTGAGATCTCTCTTAAAAGCCTGCTTTGCAACAATAACCATTATGACACTCTTGTGTCTTTCCTATTTTATTCTTGGAGAATATGAACAACACTGCCTTTCCAAACACAATGGCAGCCCACCCACTCTATCACTTTTATAGATTCACACAAATTTTACTTAAATAAAAGTCCTTTTCCTTAACTCAATCATCTTTGTGACTTCTAAAAACACAAGGATATTATTTCATTGAATTTACATGTATTGAAGAGCAAATTCTATGAAATACTAACTTTAAAGCCCAAGGACCTCAGCCAATCACTGCTTTCATAGGCACAAACATGCTCTGGAATACTTTTCCTACCCATCCACAGAGTTACGACAGTGGCTCCGGGGTAAAAGGGCAATGAAAACCAAAGCTTTCCTACTTGGCTTAATTACAGTCTGATAAGTACGTAGGTCTGCCATTTCCATCTCATTTATGCATGAAATTTCATGGTCACAGAGTTTTACAAGTTAACACAGTGAATACTAAGGAATAGATCTTATTAAGGAAAGGGAAAACTCTCAAGGGCAGGATTAGTAATATGGAAGAGCCTATTGTACTTAAGTCTGTCATCATCCCACTGAAGGACTTGACAGGGTCAGAAAGCAGACCATAGGTGTGACTTTCAGATCTCACATCAAGAGAGACCTACTGCGAGAATGTAGGTAGCTGGGTGATAGGGCCTTGAGGATCTACCATAGTTAAGGCAAACTCTCCTCCAGCAGCTCCTAGCTATCCCATGTAGGTTTGAGGTCCTGGCCACTCTGCCCACATGGAACTGCTCTAGGAACATTCTTATACTGATCCTTGCACACTGAACTGGCCAAGATTACCTCACAACTACAGCACAATTGGAGGTTCCTCCTTCCAAATCTGGCTTCCTTCCTTCTCTCTTCACACAGGCATTACACCCATGGAGTAGCCTGAAATATTTTTCTTCTCTTATTTTTACTCATCTCCCCTTACTTTTTACAGATATTGTACTAGTCACTCTCCTTTCAATACAGTACTCAACATCCACAAATTAAGAGAAGTTTCTTTGGCTTACAGTTTGCAGTGGATTCAGTCCATGGTTGCCTGGTTCTTCTCTGATGCAGAAGCTGCATGGTGGAAAGGCATGACAGAGAACAGCTGCTCTCCCTGTAAGAGCCACGAACCGAAGAGGAGGAGTTAGAGACAGTAATACACCTCTTCAGGTCCAGCCCCATCACCAAACAGCACATTCAGCTACTGAACCCGTCAACAGATGAATACACTCATGGGTATGATACTCTCATAATCCCATCACCTTTTAAAAACTGCATCTCTAAATACATGAACTCTAGGTGTGGGGTTATACATAACCATGACAGACATGACCCCAAACAAATTTTTTGCACTTGTAACTGGTCTTAGTGTATGCTTTCTAGGACCACAGAGACATCCAAACATCTGCTACACACAATGTGGGTTTTCTTCCAGAGAAAGTAGCCTTTTTCCTTGTTGACTTTCCATTTTTTATTATTATAGTGGGTATAAAAAAATAAAGAATATTTATTATCAAGCAGTCTGGATTTGGAATGCCAGCTGTTAATTAGAATTATGTGTAATACCTGGCTTCTTTAATTGTGGGGAGAAAATAGCTCTTAAAATTATCAAAAGTCTTATTCTTATATGAAGTTGATCTTAGATCGTACCCCTTCTACTGGGACAAAGGAGATCCTGTACCCTACTGCTCATTGCCCAGAAAATCCTGGGTAGCTCCCAGGGTCATCTGAAAATACTTCTGTTCAATAGGTAATGTATAGACACCATTGTTCATTTTATTTGTACACATTATGGTGTCTCTTCAAGATGGGAGATAAGTATATATGTATTCTTTAGTTCTTAATTCTTAATTCAAAGCAAAGCTGCATACACATTCTCTATTCTTAAAACCTTTCAATCTAAAAAAACAATTTTCAGCTAGAGAGGTATACATCATCCTTTATGTTACACTCTGCACCATGAAACTATTGTTTTATAAAGATTTCTTCATTTCCCCTCTGATTTGTCATTTCAACCCCTTTCTGCCCCAGACACTATGCATCAGGTGGAGCAAAAGCAAAGTGTTCCAGCACTTTTTTCTTGCCCCACCTAGTGATGTGTACCTGCCATATCAAGGAAGAAAGAATTAGCAAATTTCCTCATTTTCAACAGATAATTTATCCAAAAGGGGCTTGTATCTACACACCCTCATGACTTAAGAAGCCACATAAATTAAGACATGAATAAGGTAAATTATACTAACCAAAGTTATAGAAGACTTGCTGAAAGAATATATTATTTAGGTAACAAAGTCAGAATACATGACCTTACGTCAACATCTGTCCTTCCCTTAAAGTCCAAATGCATACTGCAAATGTGAGCCAGAGAAATGTGGTGATGTGGCAGGTGAAGCAAAGCAGGGATGTAGACCAAGGGCTCACTCACTTCATACTACACAGAAGGTAGCCAGAGATTTATTTAGTTCAATCCAATGATCGCACTCACAGATAAGGATACTGAGATGTGTACTGAAGGTTGTGTATTTAGCTATGGTCTATCAGAAACAGTACCCCCACCTCCAGACCCCAATGTAACATTCTTATCTTGGAGACTTTTTATCACTTCTTTATCTTTTAAGATTTTTCTTCCTCACTTTCTCTAGTTACTTCTATGCAGTTCTTCCCCTAGGTGGCCTTTACTTTCCTTGAAACAAATAGCAGTCATAATGTGAATTGTCAAAGATCACTATAATCTTCTACCTATGGACCTATTTTTCATATTTTTACTTTCTAACTTGTCCCTTTCAGTCTAATGGTTCCACTAAAACCCACATTTTCAGTATTAATTTCTTCAGAAAGAAAGGAAGCATGATTCACAAAGTTCATGAAGGACTGAAGATCTTGGGTCCGGTAAGCAAGAATTGGTGGCAGCTCATGGCTCCTTGTTGTACACTGACTTATTTCCTCATCAGTTACCTTGTGTGGCCATTTGCATTATTAGCCCAAACATTTCATTGCTTCTGCAGTCCATCTATTTTGTTTATATGTGGCAGCTTTGTTGTGTCAGCTTAACTAAACTGGAACTACATTCCCCAAAATGTTCTTCTCTGTCTGGTCCTGGAACAAATGTATCATAAGAGAAACATATATAAGCTTTAGAGTAGGAACACATGGCAGCCATTCTTCTACTCAGAGGCTGGGTGCAGGGCCCCACCCGTGCAGCTCATGCACATTCCTTCTGACCAGCTGGTTCTCCTTGGTGGTGTGGGGCAGCAGCCCACTAGCTGCACTGTTCTCCAGCTCCTGCTGGGAATCTTCCTTCTGAACGTCCTGCACCTCACCCCCACCAGCAAGGGCATCAGCTTCTCCTGCAAGTCACCCATGTCTTTGTATTTGTGGACAGCTTGAGAATGATGGTGGCTCCCAGCTGGTCCTTGCCTTCATCCATGTAATGTGTAACTTGCCTTCCAAACTCCTGACCCTGATAACCTCAGCTCAAACTGGCTTCTTTACAATGTCACAGCGGCATAAGATTTAATCTTTAGGATGAGTGTCTTAATCTACACCTTGCACAGTGGTTATGCTTCTTTAATCACACTTAATGACAACATTTATTCTGCTGTAACTCAGCTACCAAAGCTGTCTCCTTACCTCTTGAATTCTGGCCTGGTCAGGTAAGCAGCCCAGGTGAGACAAAGCCCACTAGGGTTCCCTCTCTGCAGCTCTGCTACTGCCATGTGAGAAGCAAAGGATCAGATACAGCTAGGATCAGATAAACATCAGCTGAGCTGCAAATGCATGAGCAATAATAAACACTCATTAGACTAATGTCACTGAGTTTCAATGTGCTTTGTCATGGAGCCATAGTTAGCCAATGTTAAAATGATTTTTTGCCAGAAAACAGATTCTATATATCTCTGTCTTTTGCCAAAGATGTACTTTTGCATTTCCAGATAACTTCAACAATACTTCATTTAAAAATCATCCTTTTTCCTTTCATTTTATAATCCCCCATAATGCACACCAATGTTGGAGAGAGTTTGAGTTTGAATGTTAGTGCAAATATTTATGAGTCGCATAGAAATCTAGTTAGCATCTAAACATCAGTTTCCCTTTTTATACAATTGGGTAAATGATCACCCTAACTGGTTGCTGTGAAAATAAACTGAGATTTAGCTGCATATTGTGTGTGTTCAGTCACTAATGCATATGTGTGTCTGGGCATGTGCATGCACCTTTTCCTTCACACGTTCATATTCACTTAGTATTTCAGTGGGCCTCCATACACCACCTCCAGAATGCTGACTCTCCGGTATTAACAGGCTGGTGTACAACCACTGTAATGGGCCCGGGAGACACGTTGTGACCAAGGTTCAGCCTGCTCTGAAAGATTCCTATCACCTTTGCTGTCTTCCAGCTACTCTCAGAATAACCACATCATCAAGACAGTATTTCTCCTTGGTGATGGAAATCAGAATGGAGTGGCCAATAAGAGCCAGATTTTATGATTCTATATAGCCTTTCAGGAGGTGCCTAGAAAGATGAAATGATCAGTCCTTCTGGTGGTGGCAGGGAGGAGGTTGTATGTTATGCCCAGTAAAACTGCTGTCATCATCATCATCATCATCATCATCATCATCAACAACAACTTCGTTTTATTCCAAGCTTTTGCACTATTAAGTGAAATCAATATAGCATTGACATTCTGACGTGTGGCTTCTATGTTACTCGCATTTTTCTTTTCAATGTATAATGTAAACAACTGAACTCTCATTTTGTTTTCTTTTTGGAAAGGAGCCTCATTAATCTTATACTTTGTGAAATGACATTAATTACACTTACACTGACCACATTTTAAGCCTATGGAACCAGCAAACATTTTGAATAGGCTCGCTGCTTGCAGTCTGCTATCCACTATCTTGAGCGTCTGATGTAAATCATTCAAGTTGTATGACAACTTTATAAGGTAGGATGCTATAAATATTTCCATTTTGTGGATGAATAAGTGGAGGTGAGAGGTTAGGTCACTCCCCCAAGGTCACACTCTACCCCGAAATATGGTAAATACTATTCAGCGCACACTGCCCACTTCCCCATTCTCCATGGAGCACAGGCTGCGCCTGCTGCACACGCTGCTGCTTTATTCAAACCCTCCCCAACAAAATATTCCTCAGAATAATTTCTTTATTATTCTCAACCCTTATCCTTAAGTGATGTTCTCTGCCATCTTTAAGCATAATTTCCATTTAATAAATGTCCTCTTTTTATTGACAGGAATTTCATTAACTTGATCATCTCTAGAGGTTGGCAGAAATTATCACATTCAGGAAACTGGAGAGAAATGGATTATCACTCGGGAGGCAAAGAGAGCAGGAGGTGGAGTGGGCAGGGGCGAGTGTGGGAGAGGGGACAGAGAAGTGCAGAGAGAGGCAGAAGAGGGAGCAGAGAAATCAGAGGCACCGGAGGCGCGAGGCACCGTTGGCCCAGTTTCTGCTCTCCCTCCCGTCAGCACTCAATTACTGGAAGGCTCAGGAGTGACTGCTAAGCAGACGCCACGCAGGTCCCAGAGGCCCCGCAGACTTCTCTCATGACCAGGCCATCAAGGAGAACTGAGAAAACAGCACAGCAGCCACGGCCACTGCAGCAGCCAAGGGGGAAGCCAGAGAAGAAATGTGTCTTGAATTTTTTTAAGGGAGCTCCTGAAATGTTTCCTCTGCTCTGTTATTCCTAGGGAGCCAAACAGAAAGAATAAATGAAAAGCATCCTTCAAACAAGGATGGAAGGAAGGCGAGTGGCAGAGTCTCAGAGGCCCTGAGTCATCACTTCCAGGCCCTGCGGACAGGGGCGCTCCTCCATGCAGAGCACTCCTCCTTAATCACTTGGTGACTTCCGGGAAAACTATCTGCTATCATAGGTATCTCTAACTGGGAAGGACTGCTCCCCTCTTTTAGGTGAGAGAGGATAGTTAGCCTCATTTCTCCTCTATCATTTGAAACAATTATTTCTATGCTGATTTTCCCCAACTTCTCCTCCCCATGCATTCCTAATAACCTGCAAGCTACGGGTAGCTGATACAGTTACCTGGCTCAGCAGCAACGACTCAACACGTAAAGACAGAAAATACGTGACTTCCTAACCTGTTCCCAACTTCTGCCAGCTCACCTCCCATCTATTATTGGCCCAGCAGCCAGAGCTGTCATTTGAAAAACACCAATAAAAATATCTTGGCTGTCATCCTTGCTGAAAACCTTTTTAAAGTTATAGAGTAAAATAATTTGCACGACCTTTACGATGTTACAAGCACAGGCCCGTGTCTACCTTTCCTCTCTCTTAGCTGACTAATCCCACCTTGTTCTCCATCTTGGCTGTCACAATGGGCTCCCTCTGTCTTTCAGAGATATCCAGCACTCTACTTCCAAGACCTTTGCGTAGGCTACCTCAATACCCCAGTTACAGCGTGCCCCTTTCCCTAGTTAACTCTTACTTGGCTTTTAAGTCTCTAAGTGAGACATGTGTTCATCTCTAGATCTACTCTCCACTTCTTAACTCTGCTGCAGGTGTGTAAACTACACAAGCTCCATTAATGGTCTTTCTTTGCTTTTTACCCCTGTAAGGATAGCAGAAGGAGACCATAGAGCTGAGTCTCTTGTCATTTATTTTTCACTGTGTAGAACAACTCTTTATAACTGTCAAGGACACTGTATTGGTCAACTATTGCCATGAAACAGGCAAAGTCTCTTTGAGAAACAACCATAAACATCATTTCTTCGATGTCTTGGTGTCACTTGGGGAGGAGAAGTTGGTGCACCCAGCTGGCAAGAAAAAAGTAACTCAATCACAGAGTATTTTTGAAGATTTAACTGTCCATCTTTCCTACTAAATTATTATGCCCATGTTTGTATTGCCCATCTCTACATTATCATCCCTTAACAGAGTGCCTGACACATGGTAGCTTGTCAGTGACTATTTATTAAATGAGTGGATAAAACAGGAAACCTGCATTAGTTCCAGTTTGGTGCCTTCATGCTCACAGCAGGAGGTCACCTATCACTCAGGCTGTTCTTCAGATGAAAGAAGAATTCTGAAAAGATACTTGATTTCCTCTGAAGACAGAAGCGACTATAAAGTATAACTATATAAAAATGACAATTTCCTGTGAAAAGTGGCCAACTGATGTATACAAAATGGCCTCAACACTATCAAAATCTTCATTATCAACAAGTGGTAGCCAAGGCTTCCAAAATGCCTACAGTGTTTTGCAGACTGTTGAATTGCTGATCAGATTTTCATTGACTGACTGGGAAGTAGACTTTAGAAGGAAATGAATTAGAGATTTCCCATTCTTTGACCTCTTTGAGCCCCTCTGTTCTTCACAGAGTAGAAAATATTGTTTACCTTAATTACTTCTGTGAAAATGAAGAAAGGAAACTTTTAGCCATTTACATTATGAGTTATGTATGTTATTGGTTAGTTTGAAGAAAATGGTTTTAGGAATGCTAGTTATTGTTCATGACTGTGACTAAACACCATTTTATCTGAAATATTTCATTGTTCTACTTGTATAGGGCTCTTTTATAGCACATAAATGCTCTATAGATGAAGTAAAAGGAGGAAATAATGAGACGGTTTGGGTGAGAACAAACTTGTGCAAATAAGAGCATGTTCTCTGGAAAACAAAAAGAAAAAGACCTGGTGGAAGAGGACCGCAATGAGCCCTTTCGGCCACACCCCTGGGGGAGGCAGTGTTACACAGCAGGTAGGTTCAAGCTCTTGTGATCTAGACCCGGGTTTAAATCCTCGCTTTATCACTTTCTGGCCTACAACCCAGACAGTGTGTTTAAATGTATTACATCTCTAAAACTAATTCTATCATTTGTTTCTTATAAGTATTAATTTAGATAATATAGATAGTTCCCGACACAGTAAATTTCTAGCATAGTCACCAAGTATGCTCAGAAGAAGAGTGCATAGAAATCAAGGATTCCAAAAGACACAGTGTACAGTTAAGCATTTTTCTACCTTTGTCTCCTCCATACACATCCTATGAAATCTGACTTTTACATAAAATTCACCAAATGGACCTTGATCATCCCTCACAGATACCTCTCAATAACTGACACCAAGAAAAACTATGGAAGGACATTCAGTCAAACACCCTCAGCCAGGTTTGCAGGTTTTCGTGCCTTTGAGCTGCATTACCACATTTCCAAATCATCACTTAGGGGTCCTTAGTCTCAATCCCAGGACCAGGGAAGCTTCCAGGAAGCATGTCATCATTTACACGGATCAGAAAGGGGACCTCCCTCCCTTCAGGGAGTAATCATCTCCTACTCCTCATGAGGCATCCTGCCAATGTAGCTGTTGCTGGGTTAAGCAACATCAATGAGCAATGTCTCCCTTCCTGTGGGGCGCTCAGCCCTGAGCATCACGCAGGCTCAGTGTCATTCTGAATTTCCACAAACGTAAATGTCTCACCTGCTGCTTAGCTGAGTGAACAGCAAACTGTCCCTACACTTCACACTTGGTGAAACTTTCCAAATCTTTGAGAAGGTCTTAAACCTCAGTGACCCTGGGACAATAAATTTGGTAAAAGAAAACAGAGAGCTAGACAAGAGGTCATAAAGTGTGAAAGGAAAAATTTGGTGATTATTTTACATTGGTTGATAAAGATAAAATAGGGCTTTGTATTACCTTTTAGAATAATGCAAAGGGCATAGTTTTTAAAGTAAGAATCTCAGCACTGATACTAGTAGCATATGACTGGCTTCTTGCTCTAAGTTTTGCCATCCTATAATTCTTACCTTACATAGTCATGGGAATGACACAAGCCAGGGGACAGCCAGAGCTATCAGTCCTGGCACATTCTAACCACTCAAAGCACTTCAATACTCACTTTCAAAATTGGAATTTTCTGGAGGAAGAAACACCATGAATAAGTTGTCTTGTGTCCTTCAGTCAAAGGTAAATCAGGTTTATATACCTGGCATCTGCTCTACAAAATGTTCTGAAGGGGAAAAAACCTTCATGACCTCCCTATTCCTACAAAACACTTCCTGCATCAAGGACTGGATCCCGGAGCACTGGCTTCTTTAATCCAGACAACAGTTGAAAGGAAAGCTGTTTTTCACCTGACATGACTACCACACTCTAAAGGCACTCAAACAAAGCCATCTGTACAAAGCTAGTCTATTGAACAATCTGAACTTGGCTAGACACAGTTGTAAAAGGTATTTGATTTCTCCCAAGCATTCTCTTTGACCGTTCTCTGATGAATCTCCCTTCTGTTGCTTATCTTGGACAGACTCGATACTTTTCAACTGTTTGACAATTTTAAAGGTCTGGTCTACTTTAAAACTTTAATCTTATATGCCATTTAGCACACAAGAGGCAGAAGATAGAACTGCAAGAAAAGGGCAGCTGCATTGGACCAGCTTGTGTCCCAGAAATCTGTTTTTTGTTTTGTTTTTCATTGTTTCGTTTTGTAGGACACTAACAGGGACTGTGATAGAGGCCAAAAGTAAATGAGAAAGGATTAGATCACTGTGACTGAGACAAGAGAGAATTCTTGCTCTCTGAAGCCTCTAAAAATAGCGTGATGCTAAAAACTAAGCCATCTCAAACTTTTTCTCTTACCCAACCATCTTTTACAAAATCCAAAATTTGGATTTTAATTGTGTGCAAAATGAATATTTTACTGAAAAGTAAAACAGGTGGAAAATTAAACCCCTTCCTTTTCCTT
Organism: Petromus typicus; assembly: GCA_004026965.1. Classification (NCBI taxonomy): domain Eukaryota; kingdom Metazoa; phylum Chordata; class Mammalia; order Rodentia; family Petromuridae; genus Petromus; species Petromus typicus. The sequence goes on from PVIR01001905.1 coordinate 57,522, forward strand.
TATCTGGGCCTCTTACTCTGATTAATCCATTCTTGTTGCCTGTCCCAGGACTGCACTGCCAGTTATAGAAAGCTACACATCATTAATCATCATTTTACTTCTTACTTGTTCAAAGGCTCTCTCATGATACCAGTTCCCATACCCTCCTGCTCCAGGCTCTTCTTACCTGGCTGACATTCCATTTAGACAGAGGGGAGAAGAGCAATGGCCGTGCCCAGTGTACACCCATTTCTCCTTGTCCTTCCCAGCACTGGAGGCTCAGGGCATTCTGCAGCTGCCTCTCTCAATACTGAAGTCTATCTCTAGATCTCCTCTCTTCCATATGGGACTGAGTCCTACAACAGTAGCTTTTTCTTCAAAGCCATACAAAACACAACAGTAAAGGCAGCCAATATGCTTCGGACCTCCACCTGCACATCTTCCCAATAGCGCACCCTACTGGGGAGCAGAAGCACAGCCGCGCCTCCTGCTGGCCAGTGATGGTGATTTCTGCAGTCTTCTTTCGCTCTCTCTGACGATTTGGGTTTTTTTTAATTATTGTGAAATAGGTACATTTTATATGCATATCATTATCACACTCAACATTGACAATCTGTAGTAGTATATGACATGACTTGGTTCTCATTTTTTCCCATTCCCTTACCCACCCTACAAACCCCCTCCCCCTATATACATAAGCTTTGTTTCCTTTTTTTAATTACCATCACTGTTTTTTCTTTCCCTTAATTACTTACCCCTGCCTCATTTCCCTTTGAATAGTTTCTATTTACAATATCTAACATACACTCTAAAATTCATTTACATTTTCAGTTTCTCATATCAGAGAAAAGATACGGTATTTACACATCTGTGGTCTAATTATTTTCCGTATAACTAATTGGTGAGAAAAGGAAAAGCAGAGAGAATAGTTAAGGGCAACAGGTTTGTTCAAGTTGCCATTTGAAAGATCATGTTTAAAAATTTACATGCGATAAAATGAATTTTTTCAGGGAATTTTAACAAACACGTAGAGATGTACATCCAGCAGCACAATAAGGACACAAATCAGTTTCATCGCCTTTAGAATTTTCTCCATTCTTCACTCTTACAAGCCCTCCTGCCCCACCCTGAAATCCTGGCAACTACGAACTTGCTTTTTCGTTCACTCCAGAACATGCAGAAATGGGACTGTATGTTCCTTTGGGTAAGGTTTCTTCCTCATCACAACACTATCAATATTATCCCGTTCATTTTTCCTGCTGAGTAGCACTGAATTGTATGGTTACAGCAGAGCTTGTTTACCCATCACTAGCTGAAGGCCATCTGGGCCTCCAGTATTGGGCAATTATGAACAAAGTTGCTATAAGCATTCATAATGGGATTTGGGGAATATCTAAATCAAATATGTTAAACTTTACAAGAAACTGCTTCACTGCTTTCTAAAGAAATTATACCACTTCTCAATTTCACAATGAATCTAAGAATTCCAGTTGCTTGGCATGTTTGGCAGCATTCAATTCTTGATATTAACCTTCTCTTCTATTTTTTAAGAAATGCTGATGTACATAGCATTATCTCGCTGCGATTTTTATTTTTATTTCTTTAATGATGAATGTCATCCAATTTTCTTATTATGTTTCTAGTCTAAATGTATATCTTGTTTGGTGAAATACATGATCAAACTTTTGGACCATTATAAAGCTAAGTTTTCTTTGTTATTGTTGTTCTGAGGATTCTTCATGTATTCTGAATGTACATCCTTTGTCAGATGTGTGATTTGCCAATCTGTGTTTCAAGCCATAGCTTTTTTTTCCATTCTCTTCAATAAAGCAAAAGATCTCAATTTTTTATGAATGCCAACTTATCTTTTTTTTTTCTTTTATGGGTTCTGCTTTGTTGCTATGATTGTGACCTCTTGACCTGACTCAAAATCACAAACATTTTCTTCCATTTTTCCTAAAACTTTCCTACTTTTACACTTTACTTTTAGAATCATGATATATTTTGATTTAGTTTTCAACAGAGTGTTTTCAACAGAGTGTGAACTTACAGCTCGAGGTTCCCCTACCTTAGCATGTCCATGTCCAATTGATCCAGCTTCATTAATTGGGAAAAAACACCCTTTCTTCATTAAAGTACTTTTATACTTTGACAAGTCTCCTGCCTAGGTTTATATGAATCTAGTTCCAGACCTTCTTTCAAATCCCGTGTGTCTGTCTTTGCATCGGTACCACATTATCTTGACTTCTGTGACCTTAAAATATATATTGAAAGTAGGCACTGTGATTCTTCCAATTGTTTTTGAAATTTTTCTATTTACTCTGGTTCTCTAAAATTAATATCTGTATATACTGATATCTAGAATCCTCAAAACTTAACAGTAAATAAACAATCTAACTACAAAATGGGCAGAAGAAATGAAGAGACATTTGACCACAGATACACAAATGACAAATAGATAAATGAAAAGATGGTTTAACATGTTTCCAATTAGTTAATACCTTGGATTTTGTTCTCTGGTGTTATACAGCTTTCAGTATTGAGATTTTGCACAAATTTAGAATTATAAAAGCATTGCTTTTAATTTTATCCATAATTCTTCACCAGAATATGAAAATATGTTCAATATTTGTGTATTGGCCTTTTGGCCCATAAATTTTATAAACTCACATATTAGCTTTAGAAACATTTCTGAAGAGTTTTTTATTTTCTTTCTCTTTCCCAACTGCTCTGACTAGCTCTTCTGTCTAGCTTAAATTTCCTGTCTTTTTTTTGTTTGTTTGTTTTCATAAGACGTATTTGGGGTCCAAGAAACATTCCTACTAGCTTCCTGGTCTCTGGCACCACATTTATTCCCATCTCCACACTACTGACCACACCAGTAAAGAGTGGGACAAAAACTGGATGTATGAACAAACTACTCCTTCCATATTGAGAAAACGAATGATATTTTACTTGGATCAGTGACAGTTATTCTGTTTTTTGAGTGGATGTGCCATACTGCAGGATCAGATCAATGATCTGACCTTAGATCATGAACATCATAGGCAAACACACTTGTGGCCTAGTGAGTGTCCCTAACTGCTAAGGTTCTCAGGAAAATTCTGATAGAAGCAATTGACAAAATTTTGGAAGAAAAACTTTCATTGAAGAAGTCTATCCATGATCTGCTAAAACCAAGGACATAGATATCACAATCATCAGTTTTCATCTTTGATTTGTTTAATGCTATAAAATAAATAGTGGTCTTGTGGCCTTTTGAATTTATTAAAATATGCATTAAAATAGCTTCATCACAACATATAAAATGCCAGATCTTTGAAATTTAATCTAAAATAAAGTTAATTATTATTAAATATCATTATTAACTTTACAAAATGTTGAGTTTTCTTATTATCCATATTGTCTTGTACTATGGCCTGATTACAAAAAAAAAAGTATTATCTTAACATGGATGAGCTTCAGCTTTACGGATTTTCTAAGAAAGCTGAAAAGTAAAAGTATCTGAAACATTAAGTCCAAGGGTACTAAAAGCCAATGATTTTTATCCAGAGTTCACAGACATCACAAAACTTTCTAGAAATGAATATTTATACCATTGACCCAGAACAGATACCTTATTCACAGCAGAAGGAAAGAAAGAAAACTCAAGGTCATAGTGTGAAGTGTTTCTTTTTAAAAATCGATAAATGGCAAAGACAAAGAACTACAGAAAAATATATGTACCCACAGGTATTCTCTGGAGTACTGTGTCTTGTACTAAGGAAAAAAGGAAAACAAAAAATGTAATTATAAGAGAATAATAAAGTTAATTATGGTACATCCACTCAAAAAATTAACATGTAGTCAATGAAATAAATAATATTTAAAAGAAGGTTTTATGAGTACAGAAAAGTCTACATTATGAAATATACACTGGGTGAGTGTGTACATGTGTGAATGTGTGTGTTTGTGGGACAGCCACAGAAGATTGGTTCCTGTACTCTCCATGAATACCCAGATATCCAACCTGTGGATTTTAAAGTTCTTGTATTTTCATATAATCTACACACATTTTCCTGGAACCAAATTATTTCTACATTAGGTTTAATATCTAATACAATGTAAATACTTATCATCCTATATTGAATAACAAAAGAAAAAACTTATTCATATTTGGTGCAATTATTAATCTAGGGTTGAATTTACAGACATTGGAACTTTGGATAGGAAAGGCTGACTATAAATTATGTAATATATTTACATATATACATATATATTTTTTTCCATATATACATACATAATTTGCATGTATGTGTGTTTGTGTCATGGCCTGCCTTACAAAACTACTTCTGGGGAATAACTGGCAGCTTGGAGGTGTTTTAAGGGCTTCAAGGAATCAGCTACCAAACTAAACTTAGCTGTTCTTTTCTTATGATATCAATAAACACAAAAGTTCTGTGCAGGAAACCAGACAGATTACACAATAAGGGACTGAAGGTCTCTGTGAGAAGCATGTTTGACTGTCATGGAGTATAGAGCAGCCCTCCAATCCATGATATGGCTTAGGAAAGCAGTGTCCACTGCTACCACACACGCCAGTGGCTCTGAGGGCCAAAGGAAGCAGTGGTACAGCCAGAGCTCCACCTTACATCAGCAGAGCCAGCAGACTATTTGCCCAATTACCACTAAGTATGCCGCTTTAACTCAGTCCAGGAATTCACAAACTTGGACCCTGGTGAAATATCACCTTCCTTATTTTTTACTGTAAAATAGTCATAAGAGGAAAAGTGGAGAAAAACTGAAAGTTTTCATATTACATTAAAATTAGATTGGTAATTGTCAAATGGTGAATATATAAATAAATGGTAAAACAGTCACAGAATTCAGTACTACATAGCAATTAAAAGAATAAGTAAATGGATGAATTTCAGAAACATTAGAATATGCAGAGTATGATCCCATTTATATGAAGTTCTATTCTAAAGAAAACTAGTCTCCAATGCAGGAAGTAGGGCAGTGTGACCGCAGGGGGCACAGATGAACTTTCCAGTGAAGTATGATGGAAATATACATCTTGGTTGTTGTGATAGCTATGAGAGTGTATATATTTGTCAAAACTCATTGCACTATATGCTTAAAATAGGTGTCTTTTGTTACACATAATTGATATCTGCTAAACTTATTAAAATTCTAAATTTATTAGAATTCTAAAATTAGCTTGGTAGCACACAAAATAAAAACAATTATCTCATGTTAAATAGATATAATTATGAAGCTCCATTAAAGGACATTTATTTACAAAAGCATCTCCCTGCCAAGTGAAGATCTGAGTGCAGTTCTTAGGATTGTTCATTTCATTCTCGCTACACATCAGTCAACTGCACATCGAAACCACACAGTGGGGCCAGGGATTGAGCTCAGTGATTCCAGTGCCTGCCTCACAAGTACAAGGCCATGAATGTGATCCCTATTACAAAAGAAAAACCCAATGGATAACTTTTCAGATTCAGTTATATTAATACGCTGGCACTGACATAGCTGGTATCTCCAGTGTGTGGCCAGATGGAGGACCACTGAGCCCCATTATGCTCCACCTGCCCAGTGGTCCCTTAGCAGAGGCGTGACACTGTGGCTGAGCTTCCCTCCTGCCCACCACAGTGGCCCAAGTACTTTCTGAGGTCAATACACGCTGGGGAGCTGATGGAGGCATTTTCCTGGATAATCACCAGAGGGAGATTCTCAAAGGAAAAATACTCTCACAGGTTCTTGTAGGCACACAGTGGTCCCTAATTAATTAGTTAAACTCAACTGATCCTATAAGACGAAGATAAGTCACTTCAACTTCATTAGTAGAGTGCTGTTGATATATCGGTCCTTCTACAAAGAAATAAGGAGGGGATTGTGTATTTTATCACCTCAAGGTGAGGGAATAGGGTAGTGAAGTGTGTCAAGACAAAGAAAACAGATGTGATGATGCAGACAGAACTCAGTGTCCTTTGCTGATGCTCTGAGAGTGGAGGGAAGAGGCACTTTATAAACACTGTCTTACTCAGCTCTTCACTTTTCCTATAAATATCCTGTATTGGGATTAGCCCACTCGACGAGATGATAACTGAGGTTCACAGTAGTCGTTAATCTCGCCCAGCTTACACACTAAGTAGCAGAGCTATTATGAATTCACTGTCCCTAAAATCTGTACCTGCTCTTCCTACTGTATCATGCCATCTTCTACTTTCTTAAAACAAAATAATAATAGTAGCATTATAGTAATAACACCTGTTAAGAGTTTTCTGTGTGCTAGGAACAGATTTAAAATTATATCCATGTCTACGTCTACTATATCTACATCTACGCCTAAACCCAGATATAGATATATAAATGTCATCTTAATCTTTACACCAGCCTTAAGAGGTAGACACTATTATTATCTTCATTAAATCTAACATAAATAAGTTGCAAAGAGGTTAAATAATTTTCTCAAAGTCATAAAACTACAGAAAACAAATAATTTAATGATAATCCTCTTCTAAACACACCATACATATCAGTGCCAGCCAATGAAAAGATAAATTTACTAGCCTTGTTTTGATTTCAATGTTCAATATAATTCAATACAATTATAACTTTAAAGTACAACTTCTTGTCTTCAGACATTTTAAACCTGTGATAGTCCATCTTGATGGCAGTGAGTACAATATATGGGAAAGAGTTGATTATTGTAAACTCTGTTTGCAAGATCAATGTGAACACTATTACTTATCATTGTAGAAAAACTGTGGATTAACAAGCTAGAAAAATGCTTCTGACAGTTTCTGCTGCAAGAGAAGCAATGCACTGTGTCTGACATGGTGAAAAAGGATGTAGCAAATAGTGCTAGGAGCAAGGATGTCAGCCAGAATCGACTAAGGAAAGATGGAGCCTGCTTTCTCTATCAGATCTGCTTCCAAGCAGCAACCTGTGAGTCAGGGCTTCACATTTACTTGACATATGCAAGTTCTTACTGCTCTAAGCCCTGCAGGGCAAAGGCAAGCACTGGAAATGTGAACTAGGCTCAACCTGTTCATACATATCATCAGCACAACTGTGGGCTGAGATTTCACCAAGGAACTTTTCCTCATAATAATGCCGACAGCGTGGGAAGAGAACCTTGGAACCCATTGTGCTAACAGTACTGGTACTTGAATGGATGTGTGAATATGTACATTCATACAGAGGTTACATGTAAGCAAGAATTATTCCAGAATCTAGAAGGATGATTTAAATAACTGGCACAGCTCACCAGTTTAAACTTTCATTGTTTGTAACAAGCCATTAGCAGGTCATTCACAGTCACTCTCTTGTACAGCCTTCTAAGTCCATGTGCTTGGAGTCCACCTTCTTTGGGGGTGGTCCCAGGGGTCTTCTCCCTGCCAGTTTTCAAGGATGAGCACTCCTGGGATCCCTCTCCAGCTCACGCTCTCTCCAAGCTGTGCAAGCAGGTAAGGGCGGCCAGAATGTGCCCCTCCTTGGACAGGCAGACTGGCAGCACCAGCTGTTGTGGCATCAGGGGAATTCTATCTTTTTCAAATTGCATTTACTAAATGGAATTGGTTTATCGAGCACTTTTTCTCATCACAGTTTAGACATAAAAAGTTTTGTTTTTTCTCATCTCTGCTTTAATCCCTACTTATCAAATCCACATTTTCTATCTCTTAATAATATCTTAGGAAAATTTCAAACTATGTCCAAATCTCCGATATTAAATTTGGTCTGGATTAGTTTTAACTTTCAATCTTGTGCTCACTTCGAAGCTCTCTGCACCCGTCACCCTTCAGACTTGCGGCTGAGTTCACAGCGGGTGGAGGACAGCAGGGATGCACCTGCTTCACGGGAACGTCCGCCCTGACCCTCCCAGGCTCCATCTCTTCTGAGTCCTGGGCTTGAGCGATGGAAGGAGAAGGGGCCATGACCTACCTGACTACGCATGTGAGACTCCTCCTGTTCAATGTGGCTGTATCTCTGACCTTCACCTCTGGACCTCAAAACTTTAAAGGGCCAGGGTACTACACCGACCTTGGATGCACAAGAGCTCGCGACCAATCCCCGGTTCTGAAAAAAAAAGGAAAAAAAAAAACCTCAAACCCTGTGTCAAGCCTTCCCAAAATGTGTATAGCACAGGAGTGAGTTCCCTAAGGCAGGCGTCCTGCTCCATTTCCACCCTCCTGCAGTTCTCCAACCCCACAGTCTCTGTCCAGTGAACTTCCCCACACCTCTGCTATTGCAATCTCCTCACACACCAGGCCTCTTCAAGGACAGTGTGTCAGAATTCCATGTAAGTCCAGCTGTCTTATGCAGCAAGCCTTTTTCCCACAGGGCCTCTCTTTGCCAAACCGAACTGGTGCTATCCACTGAGATTCCCTGCCTCCTTTCCCTCCACTTCCTCACTTTAGCAAGTAGGCACAGGATCAGTCTGCAAGGTCACTCCCTGAGCAGGTGTCTAACCTGAGAATAATCATTTCTTCTTACAGAGTGCATACCTCGACTCTTACAAATGTTCTCAAGGACTCTGCATAGATGCACAAATACAACTTTCCCCCCATCCTCTGCACAGTGGGAAGAGAAAAGCTCTCTGTTCTCCAATGTTCTTCCCATATGAATGTTGACAATAACCATCTCCTTGCTCAACCTTCTCTTTGTAGAAACAAGAGAGACAGCAGGTCTGAGTTGCTGACAGGTAAAAGCAGAGATGCATCAGCTTCATTTTGCTAAGCTCTGGGCTGAAAGGTTTAGACTGAAATTGTCAGTTAAAATACAGCACTCTCCAGTAAATGTAAATTTTTGATGAAGATCAAAATTGTTTGTTAGCATAAGGATGACTTCAATACTGCATGGGACACCTCTCTTTCATGATGAATTTTTTCATGATGAATTTGTTAATATAAAAACATCCTATGTAATATTTAGTACATCTTTATACTAAAAATAATTATTGCTTCTCTGAGTTTAAATTTTAGTGTACCCCCTGCATTCTTATTTGCTGAATCTGGTAACCCTAGTGGTTCCCTGCTGTGGTCTGAATGAAGGTAGCCCCCTCAAACATTTCTAGACTGGAACCTAATGGCCAGTGTGATGTACTAAGAGACGGGAGCTTTGGGGAGCTGATGAAGTCATGAAGACTGCGCCCTACTTGACAGGATCAGTGCTCTTACAAAACTGCGATACCCAGTCCCTTTTGTCCTTCTGTCCCTTTTGCCATGTGAAGACATACCATTGCTCCCTCTGGAGGTCACTGCCACAAGGTACTGCCTCAAAAACAAATAGAGATCCCCTACTAGATACTGGCTCTGCCAGCACCTGAACCTTAAACTTCTCAGCATCTAAAACATGAAAAATAAATGTATATTCTTTATAAATTACCCAGTCTAAGGTGTTTTATTATAGCAGCACACATGGAAAACAGGTCACATATGCTACTTCCTAAGGTAATTATCTTCAGATTGTAAGGTACTTTTCTTGTCAGCTTTGGTGTATGGGTAATGTATAATAAAAACAATGGAACATCAGTACTCTTGTACACACAGTTTGATTTCCAATTTTCCCTGTTCATGTCCCAAGTTCACATGGCACTCTCTTACTGGGGCCTGTTTATATGGTGTCCCAAGACAGAGTCTCTGGTCATCTTGCCACTGAAATCCAAGGAAGGCCACAGGCCCAAGTATCCTTTAGGAACTGTGCACCTGCTCTGCTTGCCAGCTAGTTACACCCAGACCATAAGACCCTCAAGCACTTCCAGGAGATGTTGTTGATCTTCTAGGTTTGTTGCTGTTGATCAATGACCAGTAAGTAGGTGAGGGGCACAAAAGCCTAGTCTCCTTCCTCTAACTGAGACTACTCTGAACTGAGCTCACCTTCTATCCAGCAATCTTCAGCATCTCAGAGCTCACATTTACAATTATAAGCCCACTTAATCAGCCAACTCCAATCAACAACACAGAAACCTTGTTATCTGAAAACTGCCTGACAACAGACTCCAAAGACCAAAGCGGGAATTCGGCCACCATGCCATACAGTGTCCAAGGTGGGCTGGGTCATCCGGCAGCCCCACGTGGTGGCTGCTATATGGTCCAGACCACATTGTTTGGTCTGAATGCCTCAATTTCAGATATGCTCATATTGAATAACCAACTCTCTGCACCAGGCCCCTCACGGGGGACTCTCAGAGTTCTACCTAGGTCCTTTTGGGTCCCTTTTACTGTTCTCCTGTGCTCTGCTTCAGCTACTATGGGATCTGACTTTGAGCAGGGTACATCTACAGCCATCTCTGACCAGCTACTCCTCAGATTAGGAGCTGTTATACCCACACAGAGAAAAAGCAGAAATGCCAGTTCTCACTTTCTTCTATGGGGCTTTTGACCCAGGACCAGTGAGGGACACAGAAGCTCAGGCTTTTTCCTCTAGCAGGAACGACTCTGAGGTGTCGTTTGCTGGAGCTTATCCACACACCCAGACCACAGCTGCCTTCTCTCAGACTTTTCCTGTCACAGCCACCATCTTCTATCTAATTTCCAGCATATTTCTTGAATAAATTTTCACACGAGTATTCTTATCTCATTGAGTGCATCTACTGGACCAAACAGGAGATAGTTCCTTTTGACTAGGAAACAGATAAAACACAAGGAATGCCAGGCATAGTGGCTCATGCCTGTAATCTCTGGACTAGGGAGCAGAGGCAGGAGGATTGCTGTGAGTTTAAGGCTATTCTGGGCTACATAGAGAGAACTCAGGGCCAGCCTGAACTACAAAGTGAGACCCTGTCTCAAAAAAACTTTAAAAAAAAGAATAAAACACAGGGGATTTAAAAAAGCACTAGAGATAGTCATTGTCCCTTGAATATTTACACATTTCTTCCACAACTGTCCATTCATGTGCTTAACCTCTCTCCTACTGGCATTAAATTTATCCACTAAGAATAAAGGTACTGAAATAATTTTTAAAAATCTTTCACTGTGTGGAATTTTCATGAATTTTTTAACTTTTTTTTAATGGAAAGGGCATTTTAATATACTTACAACTAATTAGCTCTTAGAGGAAACTCAAGCATTTCAATGTCATGATTTTGGAAAAAGAATTGAAACACACTAAACAGAAATTGTAACTTTCAAAAGTAGTCAAGATAATTATGTGTGTTGGGAGAAGGAGAATCACTTTCTAATTAGTAGAAAACTCCTAAGAATCCCAAACTATACAAAATTTATGAAAATTCCAATTGAAATCAAAAGCATACACAGTTTTTCATTCTTGCTTTAAAAAAAAAAAAACCAAAAAACCAAAAAACAGGGCTGGGGAGTTAGCTCAGTGGTTACAGTGCCTGTCTCGCAAGCACAAGGGCCCAGGTTCAATTCCCTGGTAACCACATACAGTACTGGGTGTGGAGACTCATGCCCAGCAGCAACCAGTACCACATACCACAATGCCGGGCTTGGGGCTCATGCCTGTAATCCCAGCACTCGGGAGGCAGAGGCAGGAGGATTGCTGTGATGTGAGTTTGAGGCTGAGCTCAGGGCCAGCCTGAACTACAAAGCAAGACCCTGTCTAAAAAAATAAATAAATAAAAATAAATTATACACAGGCAAATAAGAGTCCCATTCTACAAAGAGTCTCTGCGCGTTCCCATAATGGGGCTAGCTTGACTTTAAGGGCAAAATGGGAGCATATGAGTCAGTTTCCTGCCAGTGGAACAAAATACTCAACACTCATAACTTAAAGGAGTTTATTTCATCTCACATTTTCAGGAGACTCAGTCCATAATTAGCCAGCTTCAAGGTAGAAAGGAGTCACTTAGTACAAAGGTGTGGCAGAGGGAAGCTGTTCGTGTCATGGCATCCAGGAGGCAGGGAGAGAAGAAGCCAGGAGCAAAACCACAATAATTATGACCCCAGTAATCACCTCCTCTGACCAGGGCTCAACCCTGAATCTAAGACTTTTAGGCAGCATTTTAGATCTGAACCATGACATGAAGGAGGACAAGCAGCCCCCTCTCACCACCTCTAGTGGGAAATTATCCATTCTGACTGACCCCTTTATAAACTGGTTGTCTTTAGGCTAGATTCTGCAGAGCATAACAGAAGGCAGGAAGTCTTAGACATATGAATTAATGAGGAACATCTGCAGGTAAATTTTGCAAGGGAATAAGGTGAACAGGGCCCAGGCAGACAAAAAGGCAGGTAAAGGTGTGAAACATAGCCTTGATCCCACAATGAGCTCTATAGCATTGTGTGAAACATAGCCTTGATCACACAATGAGCTCTAGCGTTGCCCCACTCAGAAGCAAGAGCACTGGGCTCTTGTATCTTCACTAAGTCGTTCAGTGCCCATGAGCAGTTTGGTAGGAGTGGTGGGCTTCAGGCGTAGCCATCCAACATCTCTAGTATGAGAGTATCAGCTAAGGGGAGAGCCTCTCTGTAGAAGGGGCAGCTGTTAGCAACCAGTTCAGGAAAGGAGTGGGGCACCCATGCCATGCCATAACATGGTACCCCCAAACATCGGTGCCTTGACAATATACCACTGTGGGTCACTTGCTACGCTCGTCTAGGTGTTCTTCCCTATCCAGTAACATTCCAGCAATTTCCTACAGAAAGAAATCAAAGCAGCAGGGATTTAGTTCACTGCCTGCCTTGCAAGTGCAAGGTCCTGAGTTCAATCCCAAGGACAAGAACAAATGAGAGAGAGAGAGAGGAGAAAGGAGAGAGAAAAAAGAAGGAAGGAAGGAAGGAAGGGGAAAGAAAAGAATCGTAGTCTTCAAATAATCCCAGTCTATAATTACCTAACTGAAGAAGAATGACTTTTTTTTTTTTTGCTTTGTTTTGTCTCTCTTGCAATGTAGCATCCCAGCCTTTATTAAAAATATGTCCTCATTCTCTTGAGTTCCTACCTTGCCCCGGAGCCCTCACCCAGATCTCTCATCTCTTCAGGATTTTGTTCTCAGTGTATAAGATCTTGCTCTCCAGAACTCAAAGCAGGAATTATTGGAATCTGTTGTTCCCCAGCTAAGCCAGCGACTAAGCCCTTAAGAGCAGAGACAGTTAGGCTGGTCAGGGATTTGTCATTTTGTTTCTGAGGGTAACACAGGACCTCCAAATGATATAGGGGAAATATTAAAACTCCCAAACTGTTAGATGTCAGATATGCTAAGTTCATGTTCCTCAAAAATGCAGAATGAATCTTAAGGAACAATGAAGGTTAAAAGTAGGAAGCACTTATTTAAAGGAGAGATTTTAGCTCAGGACAGGAAGAAGGGGTCCCAAATGGGTTGCCAAGAACCCCATTTCACAGTGGAAGTTTTATGGAGCAAAATTTTGAGGTGGGTACAAAAGTCACAAAGTGGGTACAACACAGGACACAAACAATGAAGTTCTAAGTATAGCCACTTAAGTAATATTGATCCAGTGGGGGAGCAGAACATATAGCAAGTACATATGGAAACATCAAAGACCTTTTCTAGGAAATGATGGGTCCAAAGGTCTTGCTCAACCCAAGGGGTGACTGATGTCTCTTTAGACTTTATCAGGCCAAGTGATAATACTTATCTTGTCCTTTGGGGAAATATGTAGGTCTGGTAATGTTGTCATTATCTTGCGGCCTGACCTCCAGCAGATGTGCTTCTGGCCATAGTTGAAATGTGTCTGACTGCCTACAATATTCCTACCTACCTTAGCTGTAATAAGGAGACTTAGGAGAAACATTTCCACTGTACGTGGATATTTGTTGAGTATCAGAAATCACAACCCTTAACTGGCTTCATTCACAGTAGGTCAGACTGAGACATTCAATACTATTTCTGCTGAGCCCAGAAAACCCCTGGGGGTCTTTGCTGGCCTGGTAAGCCCATGGTTAGCATAAGGAAGGCTGTGGAGAAGCAGGGAGCTGCAGGCACAATGCCAGACTCCCCTCATCTTCATTCCCTGGATTCCGAGAAAGCCTCAGTAACGCCCAAAAGATCCAAGAAAATGCCACATGAGACAGCACAGTCAATTCAGAGGCCTGTTTAAACTAACCACTCTCTGAAAGGCTGCACTGGTCGGGCCATTTGAAGGCTCCAGCAGTACTAACTGCAGAAAAGAACAAAAGGCTTAGTGTGTGCCCTTTATCATCATCCCCTCCCAGACAGTGCCCATCTAGCTCAAGTCTGCCATCAGAATCCACATCGCCATCCTCCCGCTGGGCTGCAAATCTGGCCACACAGAGCTCTGTTCCCAGGATCTTTTTCATGGTAAAGAGTATGAAAGGGAAGACAGTGGGTGGCAATTTTTGATCAAAAGGCATTGTATTTGGGAGCCTTTTGAAGAGCAAAAACTAGACCTATTTACTGACATTCCCATATCCACGAAATGGGATATGACCTCCAATACAGGGAAAATAGAAATTCCCCAATATGGCAGCTATCTACAAATTTTAAAAAAAAAATCTAGAGCTGAAAAGAGATCTTTTATTTATCCACAGTCCTGACATGGAGCTTTCTTTCTTTTTTTTTTAGGTTTTTTGAGACAGGGTCTCATTTTGTAGTTCAGGCTGGCCCCAAGCTCAGCCTCAAACTCACATCACAACAATCCTCCTGCCTCTGCCTCCTGAGTGCTGGGATTACAGGCGTGAGCCACCACGCCCGGCACTGTGGTATGTGGTACTGGTTGCTGCTGGGCGTGAGTCTCCACACCCAGTATTGTATGTGGTTACAGGGGAATCAAACCCGGGTCCTTGCGCTTGCAAGACAGGCGCCGGAACCACTGAGCTAACTCCCCGGCCCAACACAGAGCTTTCTGTAGAACCCTGGACCATGTGTTCAACTTCTGGGCTTCAGGAAAGGTAAAAATGGGGATGGGAATGAGAGTGGGAAAGACTGGGAAATGGGGAGGGAGTGGGACGGGGCTGAGAAGAGGGAGAGAAACAGGGCCCAGGACAGAGACAGGGCTGGGACAGGGATCACAGGGACTGGGCTGGAGATGGGGAGGATGTCAGGAGAGGTGTGTGGACGAGGTGGAATAGGGAGAGAGACAGACAGCTCTCTAGTTATATCAGCCTCTACATATTTTTCTATTTTTATAGTATTTCTTACAGCCACTGAGACCTGGTGACACAGTTCTATACCTCTTATTAATGATAACTGGCATTATTTTTTTGACAGGGTGCAACACTGTGAAAATGATTTCATGTATAATCTCATTAAACACTTAAAGCACCCCATAAAGGAAAAAACAATGAACTAAATATTCATTATAAAGATTAGGAAATGGAGGTTCAAGACCTGATTCCCCTTGCTGGAAGCCACACACCTAGCACACAGTACTCACATTTGAATCCTGCTCAGTCTGACTGCAGTGCCTACGTTCTGTTTCATTTGAGTGCAGAAAAGTACAATCAGGTAACAACCATCACTTGACAGGCACTCAGCGTGGTCTTGGGAAGGGGAAGCGAGGAGAGCCAGAAGCTGAACACCCTTTGACCTTCGAGAGACCTGGTTTCTCTGCACCACATCAGCCTGCCATCCACACTGTTCGCACACCACTGACTCATTTCTGTCCTTCATCCTCGGCACCCAGTCACTCACAACCTGGTTTCTCCTCCTTCCAAATGACTCATCACCACCTTCTCTCACTACACTTTCTTCCTCCACAGTGAGCTCAGCCTTCATCACTTCCTACTAAGATCACATCAGCGTTTCCCCCAGTGACTTCTGACTCAGCTCTCTCTCTCCCTCCCCTCATTCTGTCTGCCTGCCCCCCACCAGACATGCTTCCTAAAATAGAGTGCCTGGCATTTCCCTCCCCTGCTCAGACACCTGTGACCGCTCTTGACTCCTCCTCATCTAAGCTCCACTTTGTGTGTTAGTCTGTCCTCATCTCACCGCCAGTGCTGGCCTCAGCTTTTCTCTCCCCCATCATCGCCCCCTTACACATATGACATTCTCACTTCCATTGTCCTCTGCACTCCAGACTCTACCTAAATCCTATCACAACACCAAGCTCAAGTTAAGTCTTATTATACCCATCAAGACTGTACTTTAAGCCAAACCATCCAGTCCTAGTCTTGAGTTCTCTATAGATAAGGGAGCTGTTCTAGTTTAGATTGTCAATAAAAGGAAAGATTGGGCCAATAATCAAAGGCAAATACTTTTGGGAAGGGGTTATAAGAAAACAAAAGAGGAGGTGAAGGAGGGGAACAAAGGAGGGAAAGCAGCCACCTATAAACTGTACCCTCAAGACAGTGACCACAGTCATGACTGGAGCTTCATCCTGGGGAAACCTAGGGAGCCAGAGAGAACGTGCATTTTCATGATCCCACCTGAAGTAGGGAGAGTGTGAGTGTTAATACACCAACTGCTACCAGCAGCTGCGTGACGTTAACTCTCCAGCATTTCTGGATCATTAGCAAAGCACGTTGCAGGGGCAAGAAAAAGACCTATGCGAAAGAAAGGCAGATGCTGAAAGCTGGCGATCAGATGGAGCCCACCAAGACAGTGAGACCCTGACTGTATTGTTAAACCAGTCATATCACGAATTACCCAAACAAAGGCACTTCTGAGAGCAAAAGGGAGAAATATTAGTAATTATTCTGAAACAGGCAAAATTCAAGACTGTCATAGGCTAATTGAACGTCTTGCATTTCAGCTGTGATTCTTGAATCACTGCCATTGCTTCTCTCCACAGAGATGGGCATTTTATCATTTTATTTTCTTCCTTCTGGCTATGGACATTTTCACATGGCAGATGAATTGAGCCTTCATAAAGTTCACTCTCTTTGTGGGGACAAGAAAGCTGAAAGTGACATGATACTCTCTAAGTCGGAGTGGATATAAATTTGGAGAGAGGAAAATATTTTCCAGCAAAGAAATTCAGAAGATAAGATCTGTCATGTATCATTACCTGCACTGGTCAAAGCCAAAATCTTCAGATTATGTGTCACTGTTTCTTAATGCTTAGAGGTGTGTGAATTAACAAAAAAGCCATGTCAGCAAGATGCTTGGCTTCCCCAATGGGGGTTTCTAATACAATGGAAGTAAACTGATCTTACTTAAGCCCCTGAGATATGTGACCAGTCTATTGCCATCGTCATAGTTTATTGTGTGCACTTTCTTTGTGCTCATAAGAGCACAAGAAAAATAAGATATACAGAATTTATCTTCTGTATTAACTGGCTTTCCAACACTATAGCAAAATGCTTCAGGTAAACAACTTATAAAGAGAAAAATGTTTATTTTGATTCATGGTTTTGCAGGTTGTAATCCATAATCAAGGACAACAGTTAACAAGTGAATCAGGATGGCTCTGGGCCTCTGGCAAGGCAGCATATCACGGCAGAATGTGTTGGAGAAGAACCTACGTACGGCATGAGCCAGGAAATACGCAAAGAGAATGGGGGGAGGCGAGTTTACAATTCCCCCCAGGGACTGAAACACCTCTGTGTCATCACTTCCCATTGCTGAGACAAAATACCTGAAACAACTTAACTTAAAGGAGAACAGTTTGTATTGGGTCCTGGGTTCAGTTTATGGTAATTTGGCTCTAGGGCAGAAACACATGGGAGAAGGGCCTGGTAGAGGAAAGGTGCTCAACCCACAGCAACCAGGAAGAAAAAACCAGAGTAAGAATCCATCTTCCAGATCATGGTGCCAGTGACCTGCCTCCTCCAAGCAGGCCCCATCTATTATCAGTGCAGCCAGCCACTGAATTTATCAATGGATGACTCAACTGACAAATAGTGCCATCATGATCCAGTCACTTTCCAAAGGTATGAGACCACGGGGGTGTGTTTTAGATTTAAACTCTAGCAACTTCTCATTAGGCTTCACCCCAGAGGTTCCACTACTTCCAAAAGTGCCTTCCTTGGGACTGTACCTTTAATACATGGGTCTTTGAGGGACCTTGAACATCCAAGTCCAACTATAACATTTGGACTAACATATAGTCCAACTATAACATACTGCAACCAATTATTGTTTCTCTAAAATCTCTATAATTCAAATTATAAATTACCATTTTGCAATAAAGCTTTACTTTAAAAGGACAACAGTTAACAAAAGCATAGTATAAAGCCCAATAATAATCTATACCATCCCTCCCCATTCTAAAAACCTCCTCCCCAAATCAACAATCTTATTTCAATAATTTTAGTTATTTAGATATTTATTCTGAAATCTATTCCCACATTTATGAATAATGTGATGGAATAAATGCCTAGTTCTTCCATATCCTTAAAAGCTAGGCATGGAGGTGCATGCCCAAATCCCAGCATTTTGTGAGGCTGGAGCAAGAGAATTGTGAACTGAGCTGACCCTGGCAACTTAGACACTCAGCAAGACCCTCTCCATATATAAGGAAATTTTTAAAGGATCTGGAGAGGTAGCTAAATACAAACATTCTGAATTCAGTCTTCAGTACTACACACATGTAAAAAAGTCTTTTGACTGTTGTCTTCATCAGTTTCCTCATTACTGAGACCCAGTATCCAATACCTTCAACTTAATGCAGAAGAGGTTCATAGACTGAGAGTTTCAGGTCATGGTAGGATGGCTCCAAGACAGAAAGAGCATGGCAGAAGGGCCCGGCAAGGAGGAAAACTGCTTACATCATGGTTCTCAGCCAACAGAGAGAGAGGAGAGAAACCATCTGGGAGACAGACCAACTTTCTGTTCACACCCTCAGTGGCCCACCTCTACCCAGGTCCCACCTATTATTAACATAAAGGCAGCAGTACCACACCTGTGATCCAATCACCTTCTAAAATCCCAACCTTTGAAAACATGAGGATATTGGAAAATATCTTAACTCTGAACCATAACATTTGTGGTAGTGCATATCATAATCTCAGCACTTTGTGATGCTGGAGCAAAAGAATTGTGAATTTGAACACAGCCTGGGCAACTAAGCAAGTGCCTATCTTATTAAAATTTTTTTTAAAGGCTGGGATGTAGCCTTAGTGTGAAGGTCTTGAGTTTGACCCCATTATTCACACACATACACATACACACACACATACACACACACACACACACACACACACACACACATACACACACACACATACACACACACACACACACACACACACACTTTGACTACTTTCTTCCTTCTCGTGGGCTCTAGTGTAGACATAAAGACTTGAAGCTAAATGGTCACCCTGAGCCATTAAGTTAATTGAAGAATGGAAGCCTGTCTCATTAGAATAGCTGTACAAAGAACACTGAAGTTCATGGACAAAGCTATCACCTCTACTCTGCACTGCCTACCTTATGTTAAATAAGACAGAAAGAAACTTTTAAAGTTTAGGTCATTTTTTTTAAAATCTTAAGTTCGTGTTAAGAGTTGCCATTGTTACTTTGTGTTTCTGCTCTTCATAACTTACCAAACCATGTATCTTATCAGCTTTAAAAATTATATATTGATAATCTCTAACAATAAGATATTTAGCTTTCTAAGTACTGCTACTCATATACTTAACAATTTCTTCCTCTCTGTAGTTTTATTATCATATTAGGAGCATAAAACTCATATTCACTGACCAAGTAGAGTATTTGAGTTCTTTCTTTTATAGGTTTTCGTTTTGCATAGTGTCAATAATCTTTCTTTTCCACTTCCTTAGTCTTCTCTGTAGTTATCACTAATTTCTCACATGTCCAGTAGCTTCACTTTTCCACACAGGGAAGACTCCAGTTTTACTGAATTTCACTAGACCACGCTTCTTGCTGTACAACTGCTATACCAGGTCTTCTCTTCTCCATCTTGTAGGGGCTTCTTTCATGTTCCTTGTAAGAATTCTGTTTCTTTAACATCAAGTGTTCTACTTGCCTTTTTTATCTTTTACTATAGAGAATGACTCTCAGCAGTCTCCTAAGAGAGGGTGCCTGAAATGTAAATGACATTGGTCATTCTTTAGCAGGTCCCAGACCTCAGAATCTCCTCAGGCACTTGTCCGAAGATCTGGATGAAGTAATGCCATTGGAATATTACCTGCTTCCTCAACATCAGGAACAACTTTGATGAGGCAGTGGAATATAACTGAGGCAGGGGGTCATACTTTTCACATCAAACCTCTTCAGAAAGCTGGGAAAAGCATTCCTGAGACACTCGGCTGCACAAGCTCTAGGAACTCTAGATGCTCCTCTTAGGAATGTGTTGCTTTTCAAAAGTCTGACTTTAACTCTGTTCATTTACTCCCCAAGGGCAAAAAATGTTATAGGGTCTTTTTTCTTCTCATTGCCTAGAGTGATGGGCTCGGAAAGCAAGCTCCCCAGAGCTCATTAGCTGTATAATTAACCACCTAGCATTTTCAACTCAAAATCCTCCAGCAATGCACAATGAAATCAGCATATAAAACAGCTCATCAAGGACAGGCAGCCCTATTAGCCCAGGAAACAACCTGGCAGGTGCACCTGAGAGGCTGCGAGCTCTGCATCTCCTTTCCCCTGGCCTCTCGACAGTCCTTCATCTCAGACTGCCAGGGAGATGCAGCACTGAGGAAAATCCAGCCCAGGTTTTGTGACATTTCTCCTGCAAGCCTAGATGGTAGTTTGGAAAAATCTGTTTTGCTCCAGGTAGAAAATCAGTCATGATGAATTAATCCAATACACTTACTTGTTTTTTAATTTAAAAGTGTATCTTGAGGTGAATTCCCTCACTGAAGGCTCTGCAGCAAACAAATGCACCAGACTAAACAGTGCAGGGAAGAGCTTTTTCCTGCCAGTTGGCTCTGTTTGACCCAGAAAATCAGGCTAGTCATATTGCTGCAACTCCAAGAAACATAAGTTAATCCACTGAGAAGTCACTCCTTAGTGGTTTATAATTAGAAAAGGATCCTGTTAGCAGCGAATGACCCACATGGCACATGACGAAGGGTTGTGTGGAGATGGGTCAAATTTTCTGTGTCCTTTTAGAAACCTTGGTGTTGTTCCTGTTTAAAGGAGGAAGCAGCAAATGGGTTTTCCCGTGGCTTATCTCCTCCTATTTTTCTTGCATGCTTTTCAAAGAGGGGGATGCCTAGGTGCTACCATGGTGAAAATATATATATATATATATATATATATATTCTATTTTATTATAAATTTATTGTTCTATTTTGCTATAAATAATATTCTATTATATAAATATTCTATTTGTATATATAAAAATAAATTATATATATATATGGATCACAAATATGACATACAGTTGTACTTCTGTGCATGAACTTAATTTGTTCCATGATTCTTGGAAAAGATGGCCACATTTGTGTTTATGCAGGAAAGATGGCTGTAGTCCTATTGGCCACCCAATGTAGACTTTGCAAACAAAAGCAAAATTGTGGCAAACACTTTTGTTTGAGAACAAGATGGTTTGTAAAGAAAAGCATTTGTGAATATAAGTAGCACCTCTACATGTGGAAAAGATAGTTTTAGGCTTACCCCAAGACTTCCTCCTGGCAGGACTCTGTAGATCTTCACTATGCTAATGTACCACTCCCCAAGACTAGGCTACTGATGAAACATTCCTGACCTCAGAAAACTTCTTTGAAGGATGGGAGTAGATTTTGTTTTATATTTTACAGGCTACTGGTCTAAGCAATGTAGTTTATGAAACCAAAGGAATGCAGGGGGAGCCACTCTTTAATGCCTCAGCCCCGTGACATACTACAAAACCAGAGTAACAGGCCTGAAAAACACAAACGACCGGATTTGAAAACTTCCATTTGCCATGTACTCCTCTACCTCAAGTAAATGTGTATCATCTATGAGGTCCATTTCCTCATCTATAACATTTACATTTCTAAAGAGATATTTAGAAAAGATTTCTAAAGTAGTTTATACAAATCCCTCCACTGAATGCTTCATCCTACTTGAGTACAAATATCAAGTAATCATCTTTTATTTCTTTTATACCTCTCTTTTCCTATCTACTCCCACTTTTCTTCACCACGGACTCATTTTCAACTTGTTTGCTGATGGCTCAAATGCCTTTTCGCAGGAGTGAAATGGATACCACGGCGTGAAGGAGAACTAGAGAGAGGGAACTGCACTTTTTAAACCTTGGAGGCAACCGATTTATTTGAGAAGATATTATTTAAAGAAGGCATTTTTGAAATGTCCAATGCTTAAACCTCTCATTCAGAGTTAGGCTCTGTTTTTAGCAGAGTCTCCAGAGAATTTTGTGATTATGAAATTTAATATATATATTATATATATTATATATATAATCAGACATTTCTATGAAAGCTAAAGAGAAGGTTGGGGTCCTGGTAATTTGAGCCAGGCAATGAAGACAGACCAGGAACAGAACAGAAGATCTAACTAAAGATGATCTCAGTCCACATCCATTTTTTTGCAGAAAACATGTCCGGAATGATGGCCAGGAGGTGGGTAAGGTACAGTGTATTTAGACATCAGTCCAAACCATGGTCTTCAAAGTATTAGGGGTTCCTTCAGGCAGCCATGCATTGGGACCTGGTGAGTCGAAGTCCCATTGGTTCCAAAGTCACTTCCACCTCTGCAATGGACTATGCACCAATCGCAAAAGCCTGCTGTCATGGTCAATAATCTTGACAGAAATGTTTAGGGATCCTGGAAATCTACACACTGAATTACCCACAATTCAAGCATCCTTAACTCCGTCTCAAAGAATAATAAAGTTTAACAACTCCATCTCCTGATATTCTGGTAGATACTGTGTTTAATAGACTTTTTTTTTCCTTCAAATGAAGCCACCAAATCTGTTCTTCTATTTTGATAAATCAAAAGTAGTTATAGTCATCAGTAATAGAGGCTGAAAAATAAGAAAACCACAGAAAGGAAACAAAGGACCAAAAATTCAGCTCTACATTTCCCAGTTGCTGTGACAATTTAATAACTGACATCTGGGGATTAACTGCAGTGTGATATTCAATGTGAGAGGAACAACAGAACTTCTGTTTGGTCATCACACTGAATATCTTCAGTACATTATTTCCCTCTCAAGTACGCACAGACTGAATTGGGTTTTGACCCCAAAATAATGTAGTTTTAAGCAGGTGAATCTGACATTCTGATTAAAAATACCTCCACAATAAACAAGTTAACTTGATAAAGAGAAATAAATCAAATTATACTGCTATATTTGCCAGCTTTATAAATTTCAAGCCTCAAGATGAGTATAAAGCAAGTGGCATACAGAAGGCACTCAAGATACCACTGATCTCACATCCCCTGCTATAAATGGGAGGTGAAAATGAAGAGAAAGATTGTATTTTGTGGAAGCAACTAGAACTCATTTTTAAAGAAGTTGAACATTATCTATTTTTTCCTAGCTAGTGTAAGGAACTATCTGCTGATAGTAACATCCTGATTGTTCTTTAGGCTTCACTCCTGCCCTGTTCCTTCCATCATATTCGAGTGAGTAGGCTGATCTTATCCCCGCTCTGGAACTCTGCACATTATCAAACAGCACCTGAGAAAAATTGTGACATGGTGAAAAAATTTTTAGGAACTTGGCCCGGTAGCTACGTCACGATTGACTAAGACGGTTTCATAACGTGGGATCCAGGTCCTTAAAGTGAGAAAATTTACCACTTATATTTGCACTAATCTCAATTGCAATTTTTCCTATTTTTGGTGTGGGAAACAGACTATGGTAATATTATTAACACTTACATAATTAATATAAAAGTTATAGATATTTTATATGCTATTGCCGTTATAGGTATATTGATATATCTCTCATTATTTTAAAAGTATTATTGTTATAGACTATAAAACTACATCTTATAAAATGCATTTATTGAGAAGTACACATTATTGCAACAAAATTACAGGAGTGTGTCTATTTCAATTATGGTATTATACTATAATTGGTTTATTTTACTTTTGTTTATTTTGCCTTTAAAATTATTATTTAAAGTAGGCTTAAGTTGTGCTAAGAGAATCCACAGTTAGTAAGTTTATGTATACATACACACACATACACACATGCACACACACACACACACACACACACACACACACACACATACACACAAACACAGATATAAAATTTGCATCTGAGGAGGAGATATAAGGCCTGGAAACCAGAAATCTAGTGCAGACTCCATTGACACAATGCAACAGTGATGGTTGAAAGGTTTTGGGTCAGGGGGAAACATGGAGAGCAAGACACAGTTCCAAGAGGATTTGAAAATTGTCAGCAGTATCTAGAGAAGAAAATGAACTTGTGCAATTCAGGTGATAAAGGAAGACATAAAAGAGCAATCCAAATTTCCGAAACTGAGTGAATGGAATAAAATGAATAATAAATAAATGACCAAATGACTAAAACAGACCAAGTAAAACACAGAGCTGCTTAAGACTCAGCTGTTCAATCTATTTTAAAATAATGGCTGAACTTCTCAAAGCTATTCTATATGAAAATTAAGATATCCCTTCAGGACTCAACTCAGAGGTAAGGGCAGAGTGGATCTTTTTGGAGAGCTACATAAAGAAGTAGAGTGGGGACAGATGCTGTCTCCTAACCAACAGTCTGGACAGGACCAGAGACCTGCAGCATCAGGCTCCACTTCTGACTCTCTGAAATCCTCCCACCTGAATTATCATCAGGGAAGAGTACGGAGACAGGGGCTCTACAAATTCCCAGCCTTACACCTCATACAGCCTCAGCCAAAGGAAGAGTTCACCTCTTCTGAGAGACCCTGAGAGGAGAGCTCCCCCTTTCCTCAGAACACTAGTTGTACATTCTGCTCGGATTTGCTTGGGGCAAGTGGGTCCTCTGAACCAGGATGAACACAAAGAATTTCTGTCTATGCCACGAAATCATGTCATTGTTAATAGCGTCCCTTCCACTTTGAAACCATCCCACTTTCGATGGCAAAGCATGTGACTCCCTTTTTTCAGTCAGAAGAATGCAGGACATGTGCTTCGCCCCAGGTGTGGGGATGTAAGGAGGGAAGGATTTCTCAGGACAAATGAGAAGGGTTCTAGACAAGAAGAAGGAAGATGGATGACAAAACCCACCAATGACCACCTTAGTAGGTACAATGAATTAAGGAAGATCCTTTAGTTAGAAAGGAGATACATAAAGCAAAGCAAAATCTAAACAGCTAGAAAAGAAGAATATAAGAGAAAAAGTTCATTCAAGAGATAGAAAAGAAGAATGGAAGAGCGGTGACCAGCTCTTACTAAAATTGAATAGTAGCCCTGATTTATTTATCCCTTGTCTCCTGACAACTTGTAGCAATCTGGCACTTTAAAAATATTTGTATTGACTGGGAGTGGAGACTCATGCCCAGCAGCAACCAGTACCACATACCACAGTGCAGGGTGTGGTGGCTCACGCCTGTAATCCCAGCACGCAGGAGGCAGAGGCAGGAGGACTGCTGTGATGTGAGTTTGAGGCTGAGCTCAGGGCCAGCCTGAACTACAAAGCGGGACCCTGTCTCTAAATAAATAAATAAATAAAATAAAAATATTTGTATTGAAACTTAAATAACAGTGAGTAATTGCATCTACACATAAAATGTTTTCTCTCACTCAGAAGACTGCCATTCCTAAAAAGCAGTGGCTTTTTCAAGAGAAGTGTGCAGTACGTGAGCGACAGTGGGCAGCTGCCCCCTTCACCTGTGATGGGTCCCAGGAAGACATACAGTGGAAGAAGCTGGATTCTCTGTTCCGAAATACAGGCTGATGATCAAACATGTGACTTTTCTCCTCCTCTATATTTCAATGTAGCTGAGTTCGCAGTCCTCCATTACTAATTAAGAGAAAAATTCAAACTCTTTTCAACTCAAATGAACTTAAGAGTCATCTGGATTTAACTTGGCCAATTTGGATTTGAAATTCAGTTGATTAAGCTCTGTTCGGGACCTGCTATATTATTTTCAGACTCGATTGTAAAATTCCAGCGCAAGACTTCTAGTTCAGAAATATTAACTATTTCAAGACAGCAGTAAGTTGATATGGGCTCTTCTGTGTAGGAGGCTCCATTATAGGAGGAAAGTTGTGAAACCAGCCCTGTCCTTCATCTCTCTCTTCCTCTTCCTTACACTGCATAAGATGAAACTGTTCATCTGTTTTCACTTTCCTTCTACCCAGGCTTATGAGGCCAATTTAGTAAGCCTGCTTGTGAAGTATTATCCAGGTAGGGAGCCTCTTCACTTCAGCATTTTCTGGTAGCTCTTATTTTACATATCTCCATTGACTTCAGTATTGTCCATTTCTTGGTTTAGAATCTTTTCTCAGTTATTAGACTCACACTGTACATAGTGAGGTACATACTTTTTCTGGCTCATTACAAAAGCACATATTGCATTTTTCATCCTGGTATATGAATCATGTCTTGGGTGCAATGAGGTCTCCAGACATAGACTTTCTTTCAAAGGTAGATAATGACACTATGACACTATCTTCTGGTTTGTAATATTGAAAAAAAAAAGTTCAAATGACTACTTGATTCTTTTTTTCTGAGTAACTGTTTTTATATTTTAGAGATTATAGGGTTTTCTATTTACCCCTTAAGTTCAGCAATTTTACAGAGATGTACTGAATTACATGGCTTTTCTCCTTAATATTGCCTACTGCTCAGAATATTCTTCAGAACTCTGCAGACTTCAATGTTTTCTTTAGCTTTAAATTTTTTCATCAGCTCAGATAAATTTATTTTATTATTTATTTATAAGTAAGTTTTCTTTCCTCTGTTCTTTGCTCATTCTGGACCTATTAATACGTTGTCTCATATACAAATACACCAACTTATTTGTATGCCAAATAGTAATTTATGTAAATACTTTTTCTATGAAATCTCTTTACAATTTTGCTCTGAGATATAATCTACTTCTTGGGCTCAATCTTCTAATTCAGTTCTCAACAGTCATAAGCCTCTTCAGTTCATCTACAACACTGAGCTATAAGAATCACACTTTGTATACAGAGAACTTCCCTGGCTCTTTGCTCTCATCAACTCCCCTTCAATGTTCTTATCACCTTTTCACTTGAATCCCTGAATGTGTTCTCTACCATCTTCTTTTGTTGAAGGCAAGGGCTCGTTATTTCTTATTCTCACTTGTTCTGAGCTCTAAAGCTCTTCATCTCTGGACTCAGGCCCACCAATAGCATACCAAGTGAGGACAGAGGAAGGAGACAGTTTCACCTATCAGTTACCACTGTGCTATGGAAAACGGTAAAAATATTTAAAAACAGTAAAACCAATGAGAAGCCAGTATGCCTTCTCCTTTCATCATGCACACCGATACAGTGTCAGTGACATACTACCAAAAGCCTCTATGGACCCAACAACTGTTGTACTTACCACTGAGTCTTACATATGTGTAAGCTTCGAATTAGGACATTTTCATTACTTGTCTTTTTTTTTTTTTTTTTTTTTTTTTTTTTTTGTAGCGCAGGCTGGCCCTGAGCTCAGCCTTGAACTCACAGCAGTCCTCCTGCCTTTGCCTTCCCAGTGCTGGGATTACAGGCATGAGCCACCATGCTTGGCACTGTGGTATATGGTTCTGATTGCTGGTGGGCATGAGTCTCCATGCCCGGCATTGTGGTATGTGGTCACGGGGGATGGAACCCCGGGCCTTGCACTTGCAAAGCAGGCATGGGAACCATTGAGCTAAATCTCCGGCCCTCATTACTTATCTTTTAATAAACATTGTATTCTATGTGAGTTTCTGCATTTTGATGTTGGATGTTCCGCAGAGGCCGATTGGCTAGTCATGATGGTACTGGGAGGGAAGTGCATCACGGCAGGAGCGAAGAGCAGAGTGACATCTAGAGCCAGGAGAGAAAGAGGAGACAGAGGATAGACAGAGGGAGAGGGTGAGGGAGACCTCATAATCCCCTTTAGAGTCACACCCCAAATGACTTAAGGATTTAGGATTCACCTCTTAAAGGTTCATAACATCTCCAAAGTTATTCGTATGTCAGCTTGATTGTAACTTGAGGATGCTGTATAATTCCCATTGATTGATCGGAATGAAGGAAGCAAGAAAAAGGATACTTAAAAGGCAGCATAAACTCCATTTAAAACAATCTTTTGAAAAACAATGATTGTCAAGGCTCTGCACAGGACAGCTGCGATCAAGCCATCAGATTCCCCTCTTCTGCTACAGCTCCTGTTTTAGTCAGCAGACCACATATATCTTAGCATCTCCAAAGAAATGTTAAATCAATAAGCTACCTAAAGGGTGCTGACAAATCAGATGCTATTCTATAAAAAGCTGAACCCCAATGCTAGGTGAAAATTAAAGACCTGAACAATTTTACAGGAAAAGGGCCATTTTCTACCAATACCTAACCCTGTATTCTGACACTGGTAGCATGCTTCAGTAGAAGCAGAAGTCATAGATCATTAATTGATTCAAACAAGATTTAAAACCCTGAGGAAGCAAAGCCAGTATGTGGATTTGACTAACCCGTGCTCCATATTAATTCTGAAAATGATTTCTGGCTTCACAGTTGTCTCTTTTATCTGGGTAGTGCTTTGATATTTCCAGAGCATTTCATACCACTGCCAGTGACTGGCCACAAAAACCCATGTTTATCCCTGAGCTGAAGAAAAGGCGGCTGAAAGAGCTCTTCCTTCTAAATGATGAAGCCAGAAAATGACGGTGCCAGAACTATACCTTTTATATTACTCGTTCCTTACTCTTCTGGGAACTTCATACCTTCACCAAATCCAGCAGTGATTTCCTGATATCTCCTATACCATCTGCTAATAACTCATATATTGTGCCCCAAGACAACAAAAGTTTTAGTTTTCTTAATAACTGTGGGTTGAGACCAAGTCCCACCAAGCAACAATCTCTCAGGACACAACACGATCTTAAAGTCCAACCAAGAGCTCTGTTATGCAGGGAAGCCATCCTTCTATGCAGAGGAAGGTGCAGAGGTAAACTGGGGCACAGGCAAAATTCTCTGGCCGCCCACACCTGTTACCAGAAGGCTTCTATGCAGGAGCAATTAGATCCTTCTATTGTTAAAGTGCAGGAGTGAGTCGTTACAGAAGCCTAAGGCAATGATTAGATCACTGGTTACTAGTGATTCACTAAAGTGAATTTTAAAAACACAGTCTGTAGCTGTGCACATTGATTGGGTGGACAGTTCCCAAGGAGACAAGTACCGGTTCACAGGGAGGTTACAGCATAAAAGTGGAGGTTTTTAACAAAATGCTGTTTTATGTCAAGTTGGGTCTCACATATATTCACTGGTATTTCTCAACATAGCAGTTGCTTATTTTAATAATTTATGAATTTTTATTTTATCTCCAAATTTATTCAATAATTCCATAAGCAGTTATTAGACTTGTATGCAAAGTAAGAAATAATATTGGTACACAAAAATCAGTGAAAACACTTTCTGTTTTCAAAGTGTGAGTAAGCTTCTTTTGTAAGTATTTTAGGCTTGCCATCTATACCACATTTATCACGACTTCTCAACTGTGTCACAAAGGCAGAAAGCAGCCATAGACATTATGACAATGAATAGGTTTGGCTCTGTGCAAATAAAATTTCATTTATAAAAAACAAGCAGTAGGCAAGATTTTTCTCACAGACTTATTGGTCCACTCCTAATCTAGAAGGAATCTGAGAGCAGAAAAATCTAACATCAGGGTAATACAGTGGAACCTTGGTGCTTTTCGTTGATTGGTTCCAGAAGGCAAATGACAAGTACCCAAAATGACAAGTCCTTACCAAATTGTTAGAAGAGTAGCGGTCATAGCACAATCAACACAGACAAATTCTAGCTTTCCTATCAATATCAATAAACAATGAATACAGGAACAAAATTTTCCCAGCAAACTATACTGATTATCAAATTCGACTGTATATAGAGTCCACCAAAAATATGTACACACTTCAGGAAAGGAAAAACTTGTATAAATATTTTAATACTAAGTGTATTGAGACACCGTGAGATAATACAAGTTACTTCTGACCTCTACAATTGTCAGAAGTGGTCAGAGTGATGGCCGTGACCTTGCACATATTTATTAGTGCGGTGAACTGCTGCCTGAGTCATTGCGATTCCTACCCATGCATTCTCAATTTCTTCTCTAAGGTCCAGTTTAGTGGGCTTTTTGTGATATACGACATCCTCTAGTGTTTCCCACAGCAGTGTAACAACTTCTGCTGAAAAACATGCTATTCATCTTTGGAAATTTGTAAACCTTTTTTGGCAGACCCCACATTAAATGCTCCAGTGTCAAAAAGGGAAACATTGCGTGTTGGTAACTTTGTACCAGCATGTCTATCTAAATACCTTTTTTCCTAGATTTCCTTTCCCTTTAGCATGGGTTGGAGCTGACTAACATAGAAATTCCTATGAAATTATAGGAAAACAGACGCCATTACTATATTAGAAGGCTGTGACGGTCATAAATGAGAGCTACGGGTGAAGACATGTCCAGAGGAGCGCCAGCACGTCCTCCCTCTTCTCTCCTTCTGTATCTAGGTCATCTTCCTGGTTGCCAACCCACTGATCAACAGTATCCTCAAGGTGAGCACAAGGTATTCATTGCAGTCAATCAGACCAAGAGCTTCCAAGGAGGCAGACTTCACAGAGAGCAATTGCTACATCTCTCTGTGTGAGTGCCTCCTCAAATAAGAGTAGTTTCTTATTTTAATAATTTATGGATTTTTATTTCATCTCCTCAGCAGCAGCCAGCTACACATAGTTTCACATTTTCTTGCAGGTTCCACCTGTCTACATGTTCCTCTAATTCCTTTTTTTTTTAGGTTTTTTGAGACAGGGTCTCGCTTTGGAGTTCAGGCTGGCCTGAGCTCAGCCTCAAACTTATATCACAGCAATCCTCCTGCCTCTGCCTCCCGCATGCTGGGATTACAGGCATGAGCCACCACGCCCGGCACTGTGGTATGTGGTACTGATTGCAGCTGGGTGTGAGTCTCCACGCCCAGTACTGTATGTAGTTACCAAGGATCAAACCCCGGCACTTATGCTTGCAAGACAGGCGCCAGAACCACTGAGCTAAATCCCCGGCCTGTGTTCCTCTAATTTCTGGAAAGCATGACATGTAGCTTTTTCTCTGAACTTCCAACAACCTGCATCCACACTCCGACTTTACCAATACCTCCCACTTCCATATAAAGAAACATCCTATATCAAAACTTATATTCCCATAACATCAATAATGGTCTATCTTCCTAACCTGCAGACAGGCCATATGAACTACAAGTTTTGGGGCATAGAGGAGAAGGAGGCTATGAAGTGACTGAGTATTTCATTCTGTCTTGAAGAAAAGGAAAAATAAATTTACACAAAAATACTGTCTTACATCATCCTACCTTAGAAACAAACCTTGAGTCTCTGAAAGTTGAGTGCATGAGTTTGACTGATGAGTGCTCAATAAGGGGTGAGGAAGGCAGAACTGAACAGCAGTAAACATGAACTATACCACGGCGGCAACTAAGACCTCAGCTAGGCTCAAAGAAATTCCTGGGCTGAGATGAACCCAAATGGAGATCTCAGTTATGTGATAGGATCAGGATTCTGCTCTTCCACATCAGCCAGCCCCTCTGATGAGTAGGTGCTGCAAGCATCAGCAACCAGCACTCCCAGGGGTGCAGTGAACAGCACAGTGCTGAATTAGGGCTGCAAAAAGCCCTCGCTGGTGGGAAAGCATTATAGGAGTTAACTTTCAAGAATGCTTTGAAGGACAAATACAAGTCATCTATATAAACATAAAGAAGGAAGAGAGATTTCCAAAGGTGAAATACTCAAGACAAATGCATCTTGATGTGAAACAGCTTACGGTATTCAAAATTTTTTAACATTGGAATAAAGTAGCTAGAAATAAGATAGTTTAAGTCAATTTAAGGACATTTTATGAAGTCCTTGTGCTCCCTGCATTGTTCAACATGATCTTATATCCAGAGTAAAGAGTTTTAAAGTGTTCGCAGATGGGTTAGTGGAGATATGAGCAATGAGGAAATATGTGGATGGATTGGCTGATAGATATATGGTTAGTTAATGAAAGCTTTGACTTGTAGTGAATGAATTTGTGGGTGGATGATTGAATGTACCAGCATTCATTTACTCAGTTATATATACGTCCTCAGCCCTCTTTGAAATGAAGAACTGTACCTTGCTGGGAAATAACTGTCAGTAAGCTCAGATTTTTAGGGAGAGCTCCCTAATGCTCTGTTTCTCTGGTTTACAACATCTGCCTGGCCTCTCTTGCCACAATTCAGCCTGAGACCCTTTTTCCATGAGGGCAAGGAGGACTTACACCTTCAAGGATCCTCCTGAATCAGACCTTGAAATAAAAATTAAACATGAAGTGTTAAGGAATGATTCCCAGATAGCCCCAGCAGGACTGTCAGACAGCAAAAAGAAAGCAATAAATAAAACTGCCTTCATCATGCCACTAACATTCTAGATAGCCTAATTTTAATACAAATTATACAAAACATGTGCCTCAGAGCCATTCCACCTCAGCAGCGAAGGAGAGCAAGTATTTATACACCACCTATTATCTGTCATTATTTAAGGGTTGCTTGGCATGATGGCACATCACTATCCACTGCCTTGCACAATACTTGCAGGCAACAAGAGACAGACACTGGTGAGTAGAAATCTCAGGAGCAGGCAAAAGGTACAGAGAATATGGCATTTGTGTATCTTATTCACTACCATATTTAGCACCTGGGTGGTAGTAGCCACTCAAATTAGTGCATGAAAATGAATGAGTACGAATCGGTGATCACTGGCTGGGTGAGGCACTCCTGGTCTGGTTTCAGGCAGGAAGCTAGGCTTATAGAACAAACACTTCCACAAGGCAGATAAACACATGTGCATCAGTCAGGCACAACCACCAGCCTCATCTTCCTTGGGGGATGCTCCTACCTGAAAATTGTTTAATGTTTCCAAAGCACTCTAAAGAGTCAATTTACCTCATAATTGCTATGATAAAAATCATCATAATAATTTTTTGTACTCAATAACACATTGGAGTTGGTGACAAGAACAATTACATTATTATGTGCTGAATGGGAAAGGAGTTCAATTTGGGTAATATTATACACATTTGTTGTTTCTATTTCTGTTTCTTTAGGTGTGATAATCTAAAGATGTCTCCATCACAGTTTTCCCAAGGACTGTATACAGGAGATAAGGTG
The DNA here is from genome assembly GCA_004026965.1 of Petromus typicus. Lineage (NCBI taxonomy): Eukaryota > Metazoa > Chordata > Mammalia > Rodentia > Petromuridae > Petromus > Petromus typicus. The sequence goes on from PVIR01001905.1 coordinate 90,585, forward strand.
TAGACAGAGATGGAATTACCATCTTATTGCTTTACACCTTATGTATGTTTCTGTCATTTCTTTGTTGCCGACCTAATGATCCAGAGTAACTACTGCTACCCTGATAGCTGTCAGTCACATTTTTCTCCCCTCAACTGAAACATCTAGCATTCATTTAAGCTTTTACAATTTTCAAACACATTATAAACACTCTTGTTCTTGTGACAACCCTAACAGATAGTCTTCTATAGCATAACCCTATAATCTCCCTATAATCTGAGATAAATGTGGCCAAAAAAGAAAGTTCATTTTATAAAACATGGAATTGCATTTTTTTTTTTTTGAGACAGGGTCTCACTTTTATAGTTCAGGCTGGCCCTGAACTCAGCCTCAAACTCACATCACAGCAATCCTCCTGCCTCTGCCTCCCAAGTGCTGGGATTACAGGCGTGAGCCACCATACCTGGCACTGTGGTATGTGGTACTGATTGCTGCTGGGTTGAGTCTCCATGCCCAGTATTGTTATGTGGTTACTGGAGATCAAACCCGGGTCCTTGCGCTTGCAAGACAGGCGCTGGAACCACTGAGCTATATCCCTGGCCCCTGGAATTGCATTGTTACAAAGTTAATGAATATATACATTTTAATTTGGTCTTCCCCTTACATTATGGAAGACAAAAGATTTTTTCATTTATTGGATGTGTAGTAAGTAGGTTTATTAGTATAAATGGGATGTGCACAGAACTTAATCCTTCTACTAAGAAGAGGAGCTCAGTCTCAAATTCCAGTTTCATTATATCTAGTATATCTAGAAAAATCCCAGAAGCACCCTCCTAATCTCAGAACTGTTCTAGAAAGACCAATACATTTCATAGTCACTCTAGCTGAGCCAGGTATAGGGGCACACACCTGTAATCCTAGCACTCAGAAGGCAGAGGGGCAGGAGGATTGCAGTGAGTTCAAGACCAGCCTGGACTATGAAGTAAGTTCAAAGGTAGGCTGAACTGCGTAGTCAGACCCTGCTTCAGAAAAATAAAATAAAAAGTGCTCTACCCACTGGTAGTTGAACACTACCACAATTATCTTTTCAACATGTTATTATAATGTTTCCATTTTGCAGGTAAGGAAACTGAAACCCACAGAAGGCAAATAGTGTTCTCAAGATGACACCATTACTATCTTCTCATAGCTAGAATAGGAAGCCAAAACTAGTTTTCCCCCTAACCCTATGGTTTAGCCACATTCTGGCACACCAACTCTTCATTCAGACTGGCCACAACAATCATCATTCAGCAACACTCTCCCCGCACATAATCAAGTCCTTGTTATCATCTGACTCTAGAAATGCCTAGCCCTGGTTCTTGTAGATACTCTATTTCGGTGTATGTGCAGGATGGTTAAAAAACACAGGAAAGAACAATGAGATAAGCATGTTCAAAGTGAAGGGGAGTAGGAAGACTAATGGCAATGGATCTTGTATTGTAATTCTTTTAAGATTGAAATACACATGGCAATTTTTTCTACCATGCTTAATATAGTAAGAGCATAGAAAAGGGTGCTGTATGTTTTCACTCAATATTATATATCTGTATATATACAGATATATATATATACATATATATATATGTATATATAATAAATCAGGATTAGGAGAGACTAAGATAAAAAAAATTTTCTCTCAAATAAAAATATAGGCAATCCACAATGTTAGGCTGGGTTCCCATTTTTAGGGACAAATGCTCTTGTCTTTCTCCTGCACTGTCTTAGAACTTGGCTTCTACCCCAAGGATAGACGTGTTCATACACAAGAATCTGGCAGCAGGAAGAGAGGGGTTGGAGGACAAAAGCAATAGATCTCTGAGCTGAGGTCATTTCTTTTTGTCAGATTCCACAAATGTTGTTTGGACTTCTCACTGGCCAGAACTTAGTTACACAGGTGCACCTAGAGATCAAAGAAGCTTAAAATGCATCCATTTAATTGTGTTCATTGTTGCCCCAGTAAAATTAGGGTTTTGTTTTTATAGGGTCAAGCAGTCATTTTCAAAATGAGGCAGAGTAAAAATCACCCCAAGAACTTGACAGCAGGCCATTCCTACTTTTGGGTAGGTTTGGCTTCAAGTACTTCTCCAGACTCTTCTAGGATTAGAAGACAATGAAGGGCAAAATTCTTTCCCCAGGAATGGTAGAAGTGTCACAGTGCCAGCCCAGAAACACTAGAACATTTCAAACCTCTACTGGATTTAGTTCCAGTGATAGCCCACTAGCTGGAGAAAATGGTGGGGAACTGTGCCTTTCCCACTGAGGCCACAGCAAAGATAGTGAAATTTACTGGCTCCAGAGTAGGGACAGCCTACATCCTATATCATAGTGCTGTGATGGGTAATTCAACTTTGACAGTAAGTAGCATGTGATTTTCTGGTATAATGAAGTCTTTCCGATCTCATTTTCAACTAGCCTTTCACAATTTGTTCCTTCCTATCTTAGTTCCCAAGTGGGCGGTTGCTATGCTATAGGAACCATAGGTCCAACCCAAACTGTCCACGTGATAATCGTGAGAATGTTCTTGAAGAATCTGATATATGCTCCCTAGAGTTGGAATTGGGGAGGAACAGACAGAAAAGTGTCTGATTCTGCCACAGTAGTCAGAAAGGCTTGACTCTGCTATCTTTCTACTAGACAGCTTACATGGACCTATCTTGGAGCTTTCTGGAAAATCAAAAGCACATCATCAAAAAAGGAAACCACAGGATATTCCAAAAGAAGAAAACAAATGAAGGAAACTTAGAGGAAATGAGTAGAGTATGTACATCCACATCAGTGAAGGAGGCAGAACAGTGCATAGGGTCCTGCACGACGGAGCTTCAAGGGTGAGAACCCCATCACATTCCTCAGATTTAGCTGTAACAACCTCTGCAGTTTTGAATATAAGTCTTAGCACTGTGTACTATGTGTATTTGAAAACACATCTCTCCACACCTAGACCAATTTCTTTTTATTAGCTATACAATGTCTAGGTTTACACTTACCCCATGAAATTTATTTAATCCACTAGTAATAGACATCTAAGTTGCTTCCTAATTTTATCATCCCAAACAGTATTGCAGGAAGCATTGTCTCATATACATATATTCCATCTTTTCTCATATCAGACACAAAAATAAACTCTAGATAGGTAAAACATCCAAATGTAAAAGATAAATGGAAGGTATTATAAAAATGCAAGATAACAGTTTTATACCCTAGGGTATAGACAGCCATAAATATAGCACAAAACCATCACTAAAAAGTTTCATTTTATAAAACTTCTATGACGATATAAATGATTTCTAGAATGTATGGTAGATATTGTGAAATAGAAAATATTCAATGGGAAATGGGGTGCAGGGATAAATGAGAGGAAAAGTAATGAGATGGTAATAAAAAGAAAGGAAACAAAACTTGTATATGTAGGGTGCAGGGGTGGTAGGGTAGGTAAGGGAATGGGAAAAAATGAGAATTAAGTTGTGTCATATACTGGTACAAATTCTCATTGTTGAGTGCAATCATGATGTGTATATGTAATGTACCAACAAAGATTTGAATAAAAAACTTCTATATAGATAAATATAACAGAAATTTAAAAGACTAGAAGCTAATATTTGAAATGCATATTACAAACTAATGGCCAAACTATATTTCATTTCAGTAGCTTCTATAAATTGATTTTTTAAATGAATAATTCAACAAATAAATGTGCAAAGAAGATAAATTAGCAATTCACAAAAGATGAAACACAAATGGAAAATAAGATACCCAGGCTCATTAACGAATAAGTAAAAACTACAACAAAATAAAACTTAAAATTTTTGTCAAAACTCAAAAGAAGCAGAAATATTTACTGTTGATAAATACTTGCCAAAGGAAGCATTCTCCTGCTTGTTGGAAGTGGGGTTCAATTATATAACTTTGTGTGGAACAATTTGGCCCAACTGACCTACACAGTATTTAATGACTCTCCAATTTCATCCTAAAGAAACATACCTACCTATATACAGAAACACACACACACACACACACACACACACACACACACACACACACAATTTATTGGAGCCTGATTTGTAGGAACCAAAACAGAAAAACCAATGGAAATGTAAAAAATGACCATTCAGAAAAATAACATTATTGAATACTCTGTATTCATTCCAATGAATGGTGTAGATTTAGCTTAGAAAAATGGCTATGATGTATTTTTGAAAGGAAAAAAATAAGGTGTTAAAATATGTATAGCCTCCTTTTATTTATCTAAAAAAACTGATTTGTTTTTACATGTTTGTAAAACTACAGAAAAATTCTGGAAGGCTACACTCCTGATTCTGATGCACTCATGCAACAGCAAGCCTCCTTGGGGTAGGTAGCAGCACTCTGGTGAAGAGCAACCAGCTTGAGAAGTGGACAGAAGCAAGTCCTGATTTGTAGTGTTCACTGATTTTTTTCTGGTATATATAGTCCCACCATGCTTAATTTCAGATGACAGACAATATTCTTGAATAGGTAATGTAATAGGTGTTCAATAAATCAATTTATTTATTTATTTATTTATTTTTAATCTTTATTGGTACATTAAATATACACATCATGATTGCACTCCATAATGAGGATTTGTACCAGTATAAGACACAACTTAATTCTCATTTTTTCCCATTGCCCTACCCACCTACCACCCCCCCATATACATAAAATTTGTTTCCTTACTTTTTTGTTACAATCTCAACATTTTCCCCCTTCTTCCTATTTAACATTGAGCATTTTCTATTTCACAATATATAGCATACAATGTTAGGACTCATTTACATCTTTATTTTCTCATACCAGAGAAAAGATGTGATATGTACCTATCTGTGACCTATTTATTTCACTTATGAGGATATCCTCAAGGTATGTCCATTTAAGTCGAAATGATTCAATTTTTAAAAATAGTTACTGAAGACAACTAAGCTGCCCAAATCCTGAATAAAGAAGACAGAAACTCGGCTCCAATGGAATGGGAGCTCCGTGCTTACAGGAGCAAGTGTCAGCCCCAGCTCATAACACATTCCTCTCCGTTCCCAGCACTCTGCTGAGCATCCACAGTCCAGGCTCCTTGGGCTGCAATAGTCTCATTATAGTTGTGCAAGATCATCCACTTTACCAAGTCCTTAAGACATGCTTCAACCTTCAGAATTAGGTCAGGTAGTAGAAGGAAAGTCTGCCAGGAAGGATCCCTTGTTGACTGCAAGCCCAGGAAATAGCTAGGCAACTGCGTTCTGCAGATGGTACACAGAGGGAGGGAGGGAATCTGGGTGAACTTTCAGCCTGTACAGAAATATTTCTCCAGATGGGAAGACGTGAGAGCTGTCATACAGCCCCACTTCAAGGCGCTGCAGCAGCAAACAAGAAGGCACCATCTTCATAGATGGCAATTTCCCAGCTAGGAATAAGGAAGAATACCTGCCTCTAACTCATTCAAGTACCAAAACAGAACAAAAATCAAAAAGCACCATAGAATTAACTGTCCTGACAGCCAGGCACATCCCTAGCATCCACTTAGAATGGAAATTCCAGGGTCTTGGCTAACTGAAATCAATGATCTAGAAATAGGGAACAACTTGTCACATCATGGACAGAATCCTTTCTACAAGGAAGAAACAAGTTCTCAAAACAATGGGATCTAGTTAGGGCTCCTACCTGCCTGGAAAGTATTAGTAATGGGAAAAAGTGGCTAAAAGGGCTAAGGGGCTAAAGGAACAACAAACCTACTCAGACAGTATATGAAGGGATATGTGCTTCCTGGAGCAGAAGACCTCAGACAGGCTTAAGCTGTGCTTCAACTTCAGCCAATCAGAAGACAGGGCAGGGGGTTCCCACAGAGGAAACTTATAAGAGCTGATCTTAAATCACTTATCAGCATGTGTTATCTTTTTGTAGCCCCAAATTAGAGAGATGCTACCCAGGCTTCACCCTAAAATATTAGAAAATTAAATGGCAATTTAGTTGGATCCCCCTACAGAAGAATGATCATGAGCTTTCCGGATCACCTGGATGGAACCCAAATTCTCAAGCAAAGGACACTGATTCTCCATTTTCTTTGCTGAGCAGTAGTTTAACAGAATCCTGCCCACCCAACTGCTAACCACCTACTCTTTTCTCCCACTCTTCACCCACTTCGCAGTCACTGCCTTCCCAGGAGCCTACTAGAGAAAGACAGTACTGGGAAAGATTTTAGTATCATGCGGTAGGTGGGTTAATGAGTTAGCAGATAATCCATTTGCATTTTATTGGTCCTTCAAGGCCTTAATTGAACCTGAAAGTGTGATAAACAAAGAAATTTTCAGGACACAAACCCTCCCCTGTGGAGGACAGAAAGGTCCTTTGGGATCCCTAAGGGAAAAGCCCTGTACCTTCAGGTCATATTAGCAAATTTTTTCCTGTAAAGAGTCAGAGAGCAAATATTTTGGGCCTTGTAGGTCATATAGTCTCTGTCATTAACATAAGATTCTGCTGTTGCATACTAAAATTAGCCACTAATAAGATATCACTGGATGAGCAAAGGAGTGAAGGAATCTAGTTGGCAGTCCATAGTTAACCAATCACTGCTCTAGAGTTTTACATATTCTCCTTTTCTTTTGCTAATTCTAGGGAGCACGGTCCCACTTGGCAGGTAACAATTTACATTTATTCCATTGCTGACATTCTTCCAATGGGAATCATCATGGATCAATAACTGATGTCAATATGGCTAGTACTTCTGGTCAAATGAGAACTTTAAAAGTATTTTGATAACTTACATCTATGATACAAATTGTTATTTTTAAAAGGCAATCACATCCAGATTTCTTCCCACAGAGGTGGTCTTACCAGGTGGAAATGGTACCATAGATTAGTACTGTAGTTTCATTTTTATTGTATTTTATTTTTTTAGTACTGTAGTTTTAAAAACTCTGGGCTACTGGAGACAGACTAGCATGAGTTTTACTGGTCAAGAGATGGTAGATGTGCTGCAATAACACCATAACCCCTTTGTTTCAACATTACAAAGATTCACAACTTCTAGCACTCCCATCAGGATAGCTGCACACAACTGTTGAGGGACTTGGACTGATGAAGGCTTCCTCTTGTGGATTAGCCCAGACAATATGGTAAGAGAAGAGGGAATATAAAACATTACACACCCTCTACATCTGCACCCACCAATGACACATTACTTCTGCTTACAGCCCATTGTCTGCAGGTAGTCACATGGTCACAGCTAACTTCAAAGGATTCTGGGAAATAACAGATCAGATGTAATTAATAAGTACCTCTCTCTCTGCCACACTTGGTCTCACTAGACAGCTGCTGTATAACCTTGAACAGGGTATTGAAGTAATCTATGCTTCAATTTCCTACATGGTAAAGCAAGAATAATAATAATAGCCTCTGACTCAAGTACTGTGCTAATAAGAATTGATAATGTGCTTTTAAATCATAGTGTCAGGTACTTAGCAAGCATTCAGGAAAAAAAAGTCAACCATTACTTTTATTATTTCTAACTATATGATTGTGAGAAAAAAGTTTTATCCCTCTGAGTCTGTTTCCTCATTTTCAAATCAGGCAGGTCAATCGCACAGTTGATAACAGCTATTAAATTAAATGGCACAGTACATTAAAAAGATACTAACACCTTACCTGACATAGAGTAAGCATTTCATAAAAGTTATCTCTTACTGTGTGCAATCATAAATTTGTAAATATTTTTAGTTTCATTGCAAAGGTCTTATCTGGGAGTCAGTGGTTTGCAGGACTGTTTAAGATGCAAACCATGGAAAACCAAATCTAGAGTATTGTAAAACAGAAATAATCTTAGAGGTCTCTCTCATCCAGAGGCACCTTAACACTCACAGATGCAGTATTGTGTACGCATCTTTAACACGTTAACTATGTTCATAACATTTTGCAAAATTCCTGCCCAAAGTGAAGGTGTGTGAGAGGTGGGACGTGGAGGTGAAGCAGCAGTGATCCCCATCCTAACTTCCTAAGACACTGCGAGGAGATGCTGAGGTGCTGGTAGGTTCCAATGTGTCCTTCCTTGTCTTTCCCTCTCTACAGCTGTTCTGGTGGCCAACGCTGAGGAGCAGTGCTGAGTACAGGTCAAACAGCACTGTGAACTCGTACAGCATTAGTCACAGAAAGCCAACAACCAGTGTGGAGGTCTGAGGTACCCCCCAGCAGCTGGGAGGGTCACACCGTGTTCACTTTTTTCCAAACACTCTGACTCACTCATCATGCCTGAGCTGGATCACAGACCTGTCCAGGGCTGAATGCATACCCTAACATTCACAAGTGGAAGTCCTAACCCCCAGGCCCTCAGCAGGTGACAGAACTCGGAGATATGCCCATGAAAGTGATGATCATGGTAAAATGACTTTGCATATTTCAACCCTGTGACAAACACCTACGGACCTATGACAGGTGAGGTGTCCTTGCAAAAAGAGGCAATTAGACCAAGACAAGCATGGAGGGAAAATCATTTGAAAATGGGGGGAAATTAGTCGTCTAAAAACAGGGAGGCGCAATCTTGGAAGAAATCAGCTCAAGGACACTTTAACCTCAAACTTCTGTCCACCAAAACTGTGTGCAAACTCTCAGTTGAGTCACCTCACCCATGGCAGTTTATAATGGCAGCCCTGAGAGACTAATACATGACCTTCACCTGGTCCTTCAACTTTTATTTGCATACTTTTGTTTCTCAGGACTTCTCAGAGCATGGCAGGTCCAGCTCTTATAATAAATCCCCTATTCTGTGATACTCTTGACAGTTTTCCTTTCCAGACTGAATCCAGACCAATACTCACAGCAATTAAAAATCTGGACTTGAGCCAGCCTGCTCAGACAGAAGTCATCTCTGATTTTACTTTCTATGTGATCCTTGGACTATTAATTTCTTTGTATCGTAGTTGCCTTACCCAAGAGATGAGTTGATAACTGTACCCAGCTTGTGGAGTTATAGGAAATAAGGAAGCTGCTACATGTCAAACTTACAGTACATTGTCTTGCACATAGATAACCCTCAATATAGGTTAGCTAATATTATAACTAAGATTCTAAGAAATAAAACATTGCCCCAAAAGTTTCTTTCCTTGCCCTAGTCTGTCCCATTCACTTTATTTTCTTTCTTGAATTGTAAATATGTTGAGTAAAGATATCGTAGTTCATTTGTTGTTGGTTTATTCTACGTGACATTTCTCTTATCACCTAACAAGAGATCCAGGACTGTATCAAATGGGATTTTGGCCAATTAAGACTTAGGGTTCCATTTGGCCCAAGGGAGGTTTAAGGTCTGGGAGCCGGTCTCTAAGATGGTTTTCATGAGTTTCACCACCTGGTCTTCAGTCCGTGTGCTCCCCCGCAGTGCCAACACACGCGATGTGGCAATGAGTGAATAACCAAATGACACTGTGAAAATGATGCTTGTGATGCTGTGGCTCAAATATGGCTTGTCCCTTCTGAAACTCGAGTTGAAATGTAATCCCCATGGTAAGACATTAGAGGAAGGACCAGGGAAACCATTTTTAAAAAAGGACGAGGGCTCTGCCTAATCTTTTCCCTGTATTTATGGCGCGGCAGGTTAATGGGCTATCTTGCGAAGGACCTGCAATAAAAGCATGGTTGAGTAGGTCTGTTCCAGGCTCCCACTGTCTCTCTGTGCAATGCCCTTCACAACTTTGGGTTTTACCAGCAAGGAAGCCATCACAAGATGCATCCCATCAACCTGCGACAAGAACTATGAGTCCCAAAGAAACTTTTCCTTATCACTAACACACTCCATGTTAGTGATACTGTTAGCAACAGAAAATAGACTAAGCCACGTGACTTCCAAGAGTATGTTGTGAAAGAAATGGAGGCTTCTGCTTTGCTTTGTAAGATCACTTATTTTTGGAGACACTACAAACCATGTGGTAAGAACCCTCAAGCAGTCTCCACAGGGTGAAAAACCAAAGCCTCTTTGTAACAGTTCCTAACCTAGCATTCTGTGAGGGAGTCAGCCTCAAAGAGGAGCTGCTCACTGCACTCAAGCTTTGAAAACACCCCAGTCTGGGAGTTTGTGGCAGGAGGATTGTAAGTTTAAGATCAGCATGGGCAATGCAGTGACCCCACCCCAAAATAAAAACTACAAAGGCCTGGAAAAGCAGCTCAGAGGTAGTGTCCCTGGGCTTGCTCTTTACTACCTCTCTGCAAAAGAACCCTAAAACCAATACCCAAAACAAACCAATAGACCATCTTAATTGCAGTATCTCATGTGAGTCCCAGAGGGAAACTGTCTGGATAAGTCACTAAGCGTTTTAGCCAATATTTAGAGTAATTCGATGCATCAATAAGCAGAACACCATCTGAAAGATTACTGGCCTGAGAATATGCCATCATATTTCAACAACAACAACAATTACCATTTCTATTATGTATTATGTTAGCCATTTATAATGTATTTTGCTAAGCATTTGATAAGCATTGTCTTATTTAACCCTCAGAATCATATTATTTGATGAGTGATCAAATTAAATTTATAATATTATCGGCCTCATTTTCAAATAAGGAAACAGACGAACAAAAACATGATGATTTGCTCAAAGTCAAGAACCTAGCTCATGAAACAGTAAGGACGTTTCTCACATCTCAGAACTGTGTGTGTGTGTGCAGGGGTCTCTTCAAGGACACCTTTTTGAATCTTCCATAAAGTATTGACTTCCTGAAAATTCACAGTGCAAAAGTTTTGGGCTGTAGATGTCCTTTCTCTTGCTCCTTCTTACCTGGTTGCTGCCCACTTCTGAGTTCCCCACACCTTCCCGAGCACAGCCTTCCTGCATCTGCCAGAGTCACCAACTAGGCATGGGACAGGGGTAAGCATATGCCCCAGTTAACTGCTTTGGAGTCCGCACAGTTCTTCGCCTCATGCCTAACTCATCACTCTGCTCAGGGAAGAGGAAGGAGAGATTTCATCAAGTCGCATTTCACACTGTGTTCTAGAAAAATGTTCTGTGCTTCAGTGGAGGTCATATCAAAGAAAATAATCAGCTCAGATGATCGTAAATCCTAAGCTGAAAATGAGTTGCTTTTGATTTTTAGAGTTTTTAATATTCTCCTTGGGTCCTTCTATACATCAGCCCTTGGTCTCTTTTGGACTTCCTGAGGTCATTTTTGTGTGATTATAGGGGAGGCATTTGTTCCTGTAAGAAGCCAGTTACTTCCTGGTTGCAAATTTCCTTCACTAGACAATTTCTAATTAATGAAGACACGTTTTTCTCACAGCATATTGCCATAACTAATATAGTATGTGGTGCAGGACAGACCTTCTTAGGCTACTGCCTTGATAATATGCTAGGAGACTAACAATCTTCATTGCTTCCTAATTATACATATGAGAGTTATTTCACGTTCAATATATATGTAATATATAAAACAGAAAGAAATCCCTCCAATCTTTATATCCTGAAGATAATCAGAATTCAGAATATATATATATAACTTTGTTTTTCTAACATGCTAACTTTTTTCCCATTTTTTATAAAGAAGATGTGGTTATTTTATAAAATTGAGTATTATTCTGTCATTAAAAATGACAAAATTGAGTCATTCATACTTAAATTGATGTACCTTCAAGATATCCTCATAAGTGAAATAAATAGGTCACAGATGTATAAATATCGTATCTTTTCTCTGGTATGAGAAAATGAAGAAGTAAATGAGTTCTAGTATATATAGCTGATATTGAGAAGTAGAAAATATTTAAGAGGGAAGAGGTATAGGAGTAAATAAGGAGCAGAAAAAATGTGATAGTAATAAAGAAAGGAAACAAATGTTATGTATATAGGGGGTGAAGGTTGCAGGGTGGGTGGGGGAAGGGGAAAATGGGAATCAAGTCATGTCATACTCTGGTACAAACTCTCAATGTTGAATGTGATGATGATGTGTATTCATAATGTACCAATAAAGATTTGAATTTTTAAAAAGCAATATTTACCTCAAATGATAATACCATTCTTCTATAGTGTTTTTTTCTCTCTGAGCAATATTTATCAGAAACATTTTATTTTAGAAAGCTGTTTCTACAACAGTGTGATTCTGTTACTTTGGAACAGTTCCTGATATACCATAATATGCCCAGTTGTTTCCATACTGAAAGATGACTTCGTGTGCTTCCTTTCTTCTTTCTATAACAATCCATGCTGAGATGGCCATTCTTGCCCATCTTCCTGGCCACTGTTTTTAAAGAATAAATTCTTATCAGAGGGAATTTGATGACAGGATGCTGACAGCTCCTCTTTACACCTCCACCACCAATGCCCAGGCATGCCTACTCCTTGAGCCCTCCCTGATACTGGATATCATTTTCCTTTGTTCTTGCATTAAGCTGAACTCTCATTATAATTAATATTGGTGAGAATAACAATAGAGTATTTTCCCCCATTACAGAGGAACTGAAAAGAAATTCCCTAAGTGGTAAGTAGGAGATTAAATTTGCCCAGGAGTAATTAGCCTTTAGATAGCTCCTCATTCTCAGAAGTAATACAACAGTAAGTAACCCACGTTCACCCTCGATGAAAATTTGGCACTGAGGAGAATTCTGCAGTCACTTCCAGGGAGCTTATGTTTGCAGTCACCGGCCTCAGCTGGTGACCTAGAACCAGGTGGCTTTAAGACAGATCAATTCTTTGGTCATTAAGAATCACTTGAGAGGATTTATAAAATGAGATTTCTACCCTTCTTATTTCTCATTTTGTTCACGAGGTCCTAGGTGGGGATGTCTCTTGGATGTCAGAAAGTTGAGGTAATTATGCTCCTAAATTTGACATCTTGACATTTTCATGCTGTGTAAAGCTACTTTCTTGATTTATTCAGTTTTCTCCTTTCTTTCTCATTTCCAATTTTCACTTCTTTCCACATTATAAACAACTATTACAACATGCTGGATATTGCAGAATTTTAATTTATCTTTGGAAACTAGCATAATTTTGTGTGAATTTATATAAAATTATGTATTTGAAAATTATAAAACCTTAGTGTATAACACATATTATAAAAATACTATATATGAATTTAGTTGTGGTTTAGACTTTTCTATTTCTGACTTTTTTTTCTCTGCATTCTATTATTTTTAACTTCAGCCAGATTGATTGTAGGTACATCCCACAGAATTTCTTGCTTCTAATTGCTCTTTGGTATATACTAGTACTACACTTGTACCACCTTTGACTTATCCCTTCCTCCCAGGTGAACAAGTAATGGGGCAGAAGAGTAAGATGTGGAAAAAAGGCTGCATGAGCGTGACAGGTCAATCATGAAGATCCACAACACACACCAGAAAAATGGTGCTCAAAGATCTGCACTTGAGACAAAACAGAAGGTAGTATTCCCAATTCTCCTCCCAAGAAATCAAATAGGTTTTTTTTATAGGACAGCCTAGACCTGACAGCCTGAGGAGAGGGACACAAAGGTAGCTGTCCTTAAATTCTTTGCCACTGTGCTCCCTCTTTCCTACAGACTTGCTCACACCCTACAGAGCATACTTTTTCCCCTTTTTTAATTGGGCTGCACTTGCTCTGCAAGGCATATTTCCTTTCCTGCCTTTAATAAATGCAAAACTTTGCTACCCTATTTGGCATGTCTAGACCTGTTCTTTGTGTAGGACAAGAACCTAGATAGAATCTCTTTAAAAAGTTCATACCAGCCCAGAACTCCTTTAACAGCAGGTTACAACCAACTCACTTCCTGCTACTGCAAACAAGGCTAAAATGAAATACCATATATGTATCCCAAGTGAAAATATCTCTGGACTTCAGGAATTTTATTGTTAGTATTGACCATTTGAGGTTTTTTTAAAACTTATTTTAACAATAGTTTATAAAAATAGAGGAAAAGGGGTAAAGATCCTGATATGCTCATCTGCCCGATTAAAAAGTATCAATATTTTGCTGTCCTTTAGCTCTCTTTTCTTTTTTTTTTTAATTGTATGTTTTAAGGAAAATGTTTGATGTTGGACCATTTCTCTACAACTTTCCCAGATTCGTATCTAATATGTAAGGATAAGTTTTTACATGACCCCATTTCCTGTGCTACCCATAACTAACAGTGTTTCTCTAATGTCATTTAACACCCAGTCCATAATCAAATTTCCATGATTATTCCCCAGGTATCTTTTGTAGTTCATTTGTTCAGATTAGGCCCCAAAGAAGGTGACATTATGTTTTTGATTCTTACATCTCAATCTTTAGTCTATCAGTTTCACACACCCTTCTCCTTCTTCACACTACTTACTTCTTCAAAAAATCAGCTGACGTTGTCCAGCTGTATTCTCAAAGTGTTATTAACTTGGGTCTCGGACAGCTGTGCTTCCTACAAAGTCTCAGCTGAACCTCAGGCTTGATTTGAGTCAGTATCTCTCACAGACTCTAAGAACTGCACAGTGCGTTATATGAGGAGAAAAAATCATTTCTCCTGGTTCCATTTCATTGATAATTGACAGATTTAGAACATGACAGCCCAGGGCTGGGGAGTTAGCTCAGTGGTTCCAGCGCCTGTCTTGCAAGCACAAGGACCCGGGTTCAATCCCCGTAACCACATACCATACTGGGTGTGGAGATTCACGCCCAGCAGCAACCAGTACCACATACCACAGTGCCAGGTGTGGCGGCTCACGCCTGTAATCCCAGCACTCAGGAGGCAGAGGCAGGAGGATTGCTGTGATGTGAGTTGGAGGCTGAGCTCAGGGCCAGCCTAAACCACAAAAAGCGAGACCCTGTCTCAAAAAAAACCTAAAAAAAAAGAACATGACAGCCCAATTCTACAAATTCCTCATTAAGAGTCTTCTGACAGTTTTGGCACTATAGTAATTCATTAAAAGTTATAAGTTGTCATTTAAAATTTGTATTATTCAAAACTTACTATCAAGAAAGCAACTTTCTCTTATTAACTAGATTAGTTATCTGAGAATATAACTCACATGCTCAAGCAAAATATCATTTTTCTCTTTAATTATCAAACTGACAGTCCTGGTTCATAAGTTTATTGGTAACCTTGGTATGACCAGTTGTGACTAAAAGGTTTCTGGTTAGGTTATTGTTTTGTATTTTGATGCTCAAATGCTCTCATCTTTGGTTAGTAAGATCCAACTTTGCCCCAGTGACCTCTTCTCATGACTCTGCTTGCCTGTGATCCCTCCCCTGACTTCTGTCTTACCAAGAAAGTCCAGACTCATCATGCTCACTTCCTGCTACAAACACTGGATTAACATTGTTCGAAGGTCTCGTTCACTTCCATAAAGAATGGTTTTTAGAAACCAGTGTCGGCCCGGGGCACTAAGTGTTCCAGGCTTCTAGGCCTTTTCAGAAGACACAGAAAGCACACTATTAATAAGGAAAAAACTGACATCACAGTAATGTAACTTCTTTGATTTCACACCTAAAAATATTAATGTAATGACTCATTTGATTTCCTATGCTGTACACACAAAATACTTTCAAAGTAGCTCCACCAATATAGGTAATAACAGCAATTCAAGAAAACGAAGTTTAAAATTTCTTTGTAATTCTTTTTAGCTACAGAATTGATCCTATGAAGAAGGAACAGTCTGGAAAATCTACAGTCACATGAAATATTTATGTCTGTCTACAGGTATGTCAGTAGTCAGTGATTTTTTTCTAAAAGCCTAGATGACACTATTTTATGCACTATCATCATTCTCTGTGACAGCCACTGGTTGCAACTGTCACACAGAAGCTGCCATAGATAACAAGAAACTGAGGGCCATGACTACACTCCAATATGGCTTTATTTACAGAACAGGTCAGTTGCACTATTTGGTCCTGCAAAATGTAATGTATAAACCCTCATGTCCAATCTGAAGCAAAATTAAGTACATGTGTTATTCCTTTGTAAAACTTGGAATATTGATTTTCTATTTTATTTCCTTATATTTCCCAATTTTAAAAATTTTACTAACATGTTTATTAGTGTATAAGGGCAGTGAAGTTATGCAAGTCATCATTAAACATTTTGACTCTGATCCCCTATGGACCTAATTTAAAGAAATACTATCCTAAAAAAAGGCGTAGCCAAAGAGCTGGAGATTAGGAGTCAACTGCTGTATAAAATTCTCTCATATGAAGACATGAGAAAAGTACTCAGACTCAAAATTGATTCTTGATATTCTTACTGTCTCTTTCCTTCTGTTATACCACCTATCACATTTAATAAAAGGCAGTGTTTCATCGGTAACTATGGTAAAGTTATCAAATATGAGTTCATTTATTTATCTGCTGGGAGACCTAGAGATTTGAACAAAGAGACAGGGCAGAGGTTGGAAGAGGGCACCACAGTGTGGGGGTCAGGGTGAGAAACAGGAAGGCTGAGCTCCTGAGCCAGTGGACAAACGAAGGCAATGTGTTTTTAAAAGGGCAAGGAAAAACCTGGCCAAGCTTACCAGCTATGAAGTTGCAGTATGTATAGTTGATATTGTAAAGCAGAAAATATTTAAAAGGAAAAAGTGTAAGGCTAAATAAATAACAAGGGGAAAACGAATGTGGTAATAATAAAGAAAAAAGAAAACAAAGATTGTATATAGGGGGCAGGGAGATGCAGGGTGGGGGGAAAAGGGAAAAAATGAAAATCAATTCATGTCATATTCTGGTACAAACTCTTAATGTTGAACGTGATTATCGTGTATTCATAATGTACCAAATAAAGAGAATTTTTTTTAAAAAGAAATTAAATTAAGCAAGGGACCATCATGTTTTTTATTCTCTACTACTATTTTACTTCCCCCAAAAGAAGACCTAACCAGAAAATAAGCCTAACAGATCATTACTATAGTGACAGCCAGTGTCATGCAGAAGATGACGCCTCACTATTCTTTTGCTCAGTGGCTACAGTAATAAAGCAAGGATAGGCTGACTGGGCTGGCAGGTTTGACCTCTAGTTTTCAAGGCTGTTTATTTTCCAGTTAGGTCTTATTTTCAGGGAAATATGGTAGGTGTATGCCCAACACTTGTATGCTATTCTGTACAATTCATTTTACCCACATGTTGATTTAAAGGACAATATACAAAGCTAAATCACAATAAAAACATCTTATCACCTTTTGTTTTAATGCCCAGCTTATTTCAAGCATTTGAGTTTTCCATTCCTGCTTAGCACATCGGTCTCGATACAAAATACAGAAACTTGAATATCCAGCCCTGCATACTGCACAGGAGAAGAACAAAATGTCAACATACTAGGGGGGAACAAGAAGGTACTCTGCTGCTTCCAAATTTGTCTTGTTTCAGTTTATTCCAGATATACTTTGTACTACAGACAATTAAAATTGAGTGGCTAATCTCAAAATAACTTAGTACCTAAAACTGAAAATAAATATTTATTAGAACCTTTCCAATAGCAGCAGATATCAGGGCAGAGAACAGAGTAACAAGTCACTTTTTAAAAATCACCTTTAACTACTTAATAATTTGCATTGCTCTTTTTTAGAAGGGACCTGAAGTAGTATAAATAAGAAACGTTGTGTTTTTACATAAATACATGTTTAGGTTGGCTGCTATCTCCACTCTTTACTGTATAATCGTGGACAAGTCAGTCAATAAATCTATAAAGTCTGGTTTGATAGCCATTTACCTCTAAGAGAAGGGAATGATTTCAGTGACAGGGGGAGCACTGATTTGAGAAAGCAGAGCCACTGTGCAAAAGCCTAAAATGAGATAGTAGCACAGCGTTCAGAGCAGAGAGGGATACTGGGAGATGGTCAGTGTGTGATCAATCCAAAGCTGATGGAACCTGAAACTTTATCTTCTGTCCTCAGGGGTGTCTCCTTTCGCACTCATTTTCTCCCTGTTGGTCCTGTTCTTACCTTGGCTTCCTCCTTATGTAGATGCCATGTTGCAATTTAAGAAGTACATCCTTGATGAAAATAACAAGAGGCTCAAATAAGAAGCCCCAGCCTTCTTTAAACAGGATTAGCTAGCTCCTGCCAGAAGCTAAGACCTGCTAAGTAAAATTCCTTAGCAGGACTTCCTGGGTCTCTTTTCAACTTCTAAACATCAAGGCAGCTTGGAACTCCCAAAGAAAAAGTTTTCAAGCAAATAAATTGCTAGAACCTATAGTCTGCAAGGGCAGATCGAGTGCCCTTCCTTTAAGGAAAGCAGAAGGAACCAGAAATAAACTATCACTTCCTACAGGGTCAAGAATCTGCAGTGCTGACTTGTCAAATGTCTCTTAGTTCTGGGTCAGATAGGTTTGGGTTTGGGTTCAATCTCTTTTCCACACATTTCACTCTTCTTGCTTCCACTTTTTTTAAACCCCATTTAACTAATAAAGTAAACATTACATAATTTCAGGGAAGAAAAGCCTTTTTCTGCCTATTTTGTTCTGCAGTTGGGAGGCTGCAAATTAAACTGACAAAAGGCAGATTAACAGGAGAAAAGATCAAGCTAAACAAATGTGACCAGGAACTCACAGGAAATGTGGGTCAAACAGAGTTGGGGTGAAGAGATTGAAGAGAGGGGAGGGAATGGGAAAAAATAAGAACCAAGGTATATCACATTTAGGTACAAATTCCCAAAGATGAATGTGATCATAAGGTACACTTAAAATGTACCAATAAACTCTAATAAACTTTTTAAAAAGTTACAATTTGAGGTTCATAGACCATTTAAATAGGGAAAAGAGAAAAGGAGAAAAGATACTTAAAGAAAGAGTACTGACTTTGGGGGAAGTTAAATTGGCCCTGAAGAGAATAGAAGGGAAGTATGCTAGTTTAAGCCCATAAGAGAGTAGATTAGAGGTATGATAGCTTTGTCATAACATCTGTTCAGGAAATGTCTCATCCCAGTGTCTACTTTTTACCTTCGGCAGTAACAACCCATTCTCACCTTCTCTACCCATATGGGAAAAGCTTTCCTTAAAGGTCTTTTGACAGATGAATTCTTTCAGAAAACTCAGCTTTCTCAGCAGATAAAACCAAGGTAAAGAGTGAGGTATCAGACAAAATCTTATTCTGCCTGGGTTAATTCGCAAATGTCTTCAACTCAAGATAATTTTATGCTACCCAATGGTATATTCTGGATCCTTTTAATGAAGAAGCAAATAAAGAATGCATGTGCTATCTCTCTCTAACATGCACACACATACATGTACACACACACACACACACACACACACACACACACACACACACCATCTACTATTCCCACCAATTAGAAGCAACATTTTGATAGGATTTTTTAAATATTTATCTATTTCTTCTGGCACATGATTGAGATCATACTACATATGCAGTTTTGCTTTCTGCTTTCTCAACTTCATGTTTTCAACTTAGCATTTGAGTTGCATTTTAATTTAACATTTTAAAAACTTTTTTGAATTTAAAATTATGAAATCTTTCATGGACATGGCACAGGGCTGGGGTGATTTGTATACATATTCATATGGCAAGAAATAATACTACAAGCACACTTTGCTGGGATAACCCTGTAATGTAGTAAATCTAATGATCTTATCTCCTATGGTCAGATGTGCATGTATGTGTAACACACAGCAGCACAAACTAACTCAAAGAGTTGTCAAGAACAAGCTGGAGGCAAACACACTAGACTTTCTGTATCTCCTTTGTGAGATTGTAGGGCTGAACTTTCGGTGCCCTTCAATGAGATCAGAGAGCAAAGGATGATCTATTATGATTAAGATCCTCTCAGTCCCATACCACTAGATCCAAACATTTAAAGAAGAGGGAACCCATCCACAAATCTCCAAATTCACGTGTAAGAAGGATCATAGCAGCATTATTCCAGTCATCCCCTGTTGAAAACTGCTATTAATACGACAAATGTTGTGACTTTATTCTCCTCCTTAAACTTCTTTGTGGCTCCATAAGAAAACACTAGAAATCTAGTACAAGTGATAAGGAAGCATGTATAGGAAGGAAGATGTTCTCAATTGTCTGGACCCAACAAGGGCAAATTGCTATATGTGATAGCAGAAGGTTTCCACTCTGTGATCCTCTCCCACGGGAGATGACCCCCAGCCTTCCATGCTACTGCATCTGTGCTTAGCAGCCTCAGGTTTGACTCAGCCAGAACTCAGTCCACATTTTATGAAGTCTCTTCTCATAACAATAATTGCCAAAATAATAATAATTGCCTCATCAGACAATAATTATTTTTCAACATTAATGTCATCCTTCCTGGAAACTGACCCTGTGTGTTTCTGCTTCGTGCCTTTGTTTTTCTCTGTGTGTACTTTACTGTGATTCTTGCTTCTAATGTCCCACCTTATGTGGTTTTTTAAAAGTAGGCTCATAGGATTTCTTAATTATGTTCCCTAGCTCTTGCTTCTAACCTACCAAAAGCTCTAACTTCTCCTCTTAAATTCTTATTTGTTAAATATCATTCATATTGATCCCTCTCTGAAAGATTTCAAGTGTGGTTGAAAACATTTTTTTATTTACATAGGGAAATATTTCATTCTTAGATGGAACATAGGTATAATAGTAATACCCAGTTGTCTATTTCAAAAGACTACAGATTTTGAAACTTAATAAATATAAAATATACTCAGATACAATGATTGCAACATATTTCTAGAAAATTAAGTTCTTTGTTCTTTGGATGGACCTGAAATTATTACATGTTCCCTTATGGTGCCTGACACATAATATGTGCTCAATATATGATATAGAAGGAAATTAGAGTTGAAGGGAAATATGAGATGAAGTATCTAAATGTAATCCAAACACCTCTTTCACATTTTGAAAATCAATTGGTTTGGCAAGATACTCTGAAATAAATATTCTAATGCAAGAGTTTTTAATGCCACACATACCATGAAATAGATAATTGCAAACACATATATTAAATGTGATAGGAGTCTCAAACTCAAATATCTTTAACTAATCCACATATAATGTAAAGCTTACCAGTATGAACTATATCCATGTGAAGAGCTTCTAAAATTATAGCTGTCAACAACATGAATGCCTCTGAGGCTGATCCAAGATGAAGTATTAAGTGCTTGTCCATGTAAAGTCAAGACCATATTATTTTACAATTCTACACATTCTGCATGCTCTAAACATGCACTGAGCCTGTGTCAGGATGACGTCATTGAGTTCCAGTGGCTTCAGCTAAAGCAGTGCTAGGTAGTGTGGCTGTGCTCATTAGGTTCACTCCAACTGTCATTAAAATAGACCACAGGATTGAAAGACACATTTTTGTGTCACCTGGTCTTGCATTCAGTTCCACTTTGTGTCCTTAATGTAATACAATAAGACAAAGGATCCATAACTCTGTTTAAAATCAACTGGAGCCTGCCATGTTTAATGAGAGGAAAGGAAGAAATTATTGAAACCAGAGTTTGTAGGTGCCCATCAACAATAGCAAA